>BGZK01003922.1:0-17959 GCA_005406025.1 Eumeta japonica
GAAACACTTCAAATTCGGCTCTGGATCATATATGGACTACGATATAACGCTACAGGCTCCAATTGGCACAAAACAGAAACGCAAAATTATTTTGATGCTCAAACGCCAGAGAAAATTGCGAAATTCAGTGCTGATGGGGCAGCCCAACAACAGATATTTTAAACCGAGAATAAGCGAAGAATATTTGAGACTATTTAAAGGTATAAAACGGCAAGATGATACTTTTTACGTGCTGTCCTTTAATATGGATCATATCCTGTTGCCGGCGTCAGCTTATAACAAAAGTTCGCGCCCAAAAATGTCTTTAATGTTACCGGCAGGTGATCCCTTAAATAATGGAGATATTGTTTTAATGCAAATTGATTGTGAGGTCATAAATACCACCGAGCTAGAAATCAAGTCTCATATGATACCAGAAAAATTAAGACCTGCAAAATTTACAACGAACGTAAATCCACATGATGTTGCCAATAATGAAACTGCTAATCCAACCGCAGCAACGGCAACTAAAGCCAAAGACACCACTTCAAAGAAGGAGGAATCTAAAGAAAAACCTTCTGTTCCGCGTACTTATTTTATGATGGGGCCTAAAAATCAGGATTCATCTCAGACTACTAATAATGTTGGTAATGGAACAAATATAGTGAAAAGAAAACCAACCGCTGTTAAGTTCAATGCCACTGATAGTGTTATTGGCAGTGGCGTTTTAAATGTACGTAACTCTTCGTTATTTTCACGCATGCGCAATACTGTTGGCTCTCAAGGAAATAGTTTTCTTTCCGCAACGGACGTTAAAAAGTTGTTATAAAGGTAAGTATTCAACTGTTTCTGACTCCGTTTTCTTCTTCATCGCTTACTTGTGTGTGACGATTTTTTTTTGCTGCAACATTTTTTAAAATAATTGCTTTTTTATAGAAACATAAAATAATACAAATGCTTCTCTATGATGTTGCGTAACTTGTGCTATCATTAAAAAAAAAACTTTAATACAAACATATTTGGTCAGTTCAATGAAATGTACATTGGAAGCATCGAACGATTTGATTGTTTGCATCATCTGAAACTACAGACCGATTTCAAAAATACTTTCACCATAAAATGAATCAAATAGATTAATTGGTAGTGTTCAGTAAGATGTGAATATAGACAGAGAGTATAAATTAAGCTCGTGGCTGATCAGTTAAAACGCCACTACAAAAAGTGCATAGTTCGCACCAGTCCGAGTTTGAGACCAGGGTTTTTACTATGTTTGTCTTCTTTAACAGATATTGACCACAAGTAATAATTTAGAAACGAACTTGAGCCCGACAAAGAAATTAAAATTCCGCGGTTAGGATAAGCTATGTCTGATTTGGGATCACATCCATTTTTCCGCCCTCCTACTGGAAACGGCTGGTAGGATTTATCCAATTTTTATTTAAATGTCCGTCGTAGGTTTTAAAAAAAATATGAGGTTCACTTCTTAATCTACATAATACGGAGATTTGTTGAATTTCGAAACTCTTTTTTCCAATAAGCATTTAATAGCGGGAAGCATATAGAAATTTATTCATTGCTAACTAATTGGATTGCATTTAGTTAAGATGAGTAAAACTATAACAAACTGGCTGCCACTGCATTGAACAAAATTTGTCCATTCTGTTACTATTCTCTAGTGCTATCCCCGATCGTTCGTTTCACTTACCGGTCTTTTCGGTCAATTAGTAAATACTAATGCGTTCGTTCTTTTCGTTCATCCGGTCATTTGAATGAAAGATATTGTAGAAACATAAAATATGTACTTTTCACGTACACACAGGCAGACAAGAACAGCTGGCATTTATTAATTTTATTTATACATTTGCATTTAGTGGCAGTAAGGATACAAAAATGTGATACTCAAAAAAAAGAAAAAAATATATATATATACATAATCATCCCTTAGAAAAAGAGCATTAAAACGAAAAAAAAAAATCTGATATGGAGACCGTACCGTACGTTATTGACCGGAATCTGGTTATTTAACCCGTTCGTTCGCGAACGATATAGCTCTACTATTTTCTTTATCTATCATTACGCTTCTCAATATCGTCAATAGTTTGAAATACATTAAAAAACAGTTTTCTTTAATCCAATAAAAACTATTAACGCTTAGAAACGTAATGTCCATGTATACCAGATTGCCGTTGTGCTGAGACTGCTGTGAATTCTATGTATTATTTTGGGCAACCACCTAATGGTTGGGAATTGAACTGAATCTTAAGAAAACTATACATTCTCGAAATTTGTATTAATTTCTTTTTTAATTTGTTTGCTTATATTTTGTTTTGATACATACAAATGTATGTATACAAACGTACATACATTATAATGTTAAAAGAATCGACAACAAATTGCTCTATTTTCAGAATATGGTTCTGTAAGCTTGGTGACATTGAAGCAGGGCCACTGCAAGGCCAGGGTGCTGACGAGAAGTGTTGCGGCTTCAAAACAGCTAGTTGTCCCCCAGCTAATATCTAAAGTTTAATATTCCACTCTTCGTTAAGAAATATTAGACAAAAGCAGTAGTTATCAAAATGAACTTAAGCCCTTTTAAAATAATTACTAAATTGAATATGTACTAGTATAGAAAACAATTCACATTAATCATTAAGTATATCTTTATTTATGTACATCGTCTTGATTAATCGTTTAAATGTCTTGGTTCACGTTATAAAAGTTCGCTTTCAGTAATTTTCATTTTCATTTTCAGAAAGGTATGTATATCTTATTCTTAAATGTCTCAGAATAAATTTGTTGAAAGAATATTGTGTGCCGATATTTTTATAATTTTCAGAAAAAATTTAAATTTTCATATTCACCAATATTTTTACAAAACGAAATTTAGTATTTGTTTGTAATTTAGAAGTATCCTCAATACATAGTTAAGCATTTAATTGAAAGAAACAAAAATATACATTTACACATAAATATTTAAGTACACAAATACATATACATATGTGCTAAACTTATAATAGTTATGTTTATTTTGCTTGTTATTATTCAAAAATAATTATTTCCACAAAACTACTGTGCAAATAATTCAAGTATTTAGTAATATAATTTTCGACTACTTCTTGTTTAAACCTTTAAAACTCTTGTTAAATATATATAACTTAAGTGACATTACATGCCAGTTGCTGAAATAATGTGGCTGACAACTTAGTTACAGTTGTTATTTCTATTTTTTTCAGGAGTTTTCTGTTTTGTCAACTAGAAATTTTTGGCTAGTTGGCATGTGAGGCTCAGTTGGCATCAGTAACTAATAATAACTGGCAATATATAATGCAATTAAATTTTACAAAACAGTTCTATATTCAGTTTAAAATTATAATTCTGATTTTGTGTGCAATTTTTTTTTATTAAACAAATTTTTAAAATTAAGTTGTTAGATAAATTTTTGCTTCTATTAAGAGTTACAAACTTATATACTTATTTTCAAACATAGACTTATTTAAATTCTGGTATCGTTAAAAAAATAAAAAAAATCGTAAATACAAATTTTATTTAATACATTAAATCTTGGATCCCTTTTGCAATGAAATGCGTGTTTTCATTTCGATACAAATGTAATTTGTTGTGTGGTAAGTGCTTTTTTAAACAAAGATTATAAACGCGATGAAATGAATTGTCAACTCTGTTCGTTTAAAAATAGTATGAAAAAGTTTCATAAGCGCGTTTTTAACTACCATATTAAATTTATATGGGAAGTTTCACTACTTCGAACAAGTTCGTTCGTTCGCAAATGCAGTTATTAACTGCATGCTGCATATCATCAAAATCGTTAAAGCGGACTTCATTTGGCTCAGTTCATGTGGGTCCAAATAATAGCCCCTTGTAATTGAAATGAGAGAGATAGATGGAGAGTAGAAAAGAAACGATTTATGAGACCAAGATGGCAAAAAGTCGAGTGAGAAATTGCAGACAATCAGATTTTTTCGATTAGTATGTACTTTGCTATTAATAGTACTTCACGTACACTGCCAAAGTAAGTTCTTTCTGATTATCAATGAAACATTTTGCGGCCCTACAACACAATTAAATCTCAACTCGATTTATTTAATAAACTTTAATGGTTCAGGATGGAGTAATAAAACTAACTAACGGCTTTTTAGATCGAAAAAGTTCATTTGGCGAATTCGAACTGTTTATGACATTAAAAAACGTAAAACGGCTTGTTGCATTCATTGGTTTAGTCAAGATTAGTTTATCTTAGGCACATAAACATTTATGTATGAATGTATTTAAAATATACTAGCAAAACTGCCAATTTCCCTAAATTCTTTCCACACAATTTTGATGGGCTAGTCATCTGGATCAGATGTCTGAATTGTATCTGCACTGTTGGTTTTAGTTCGCTTACAATTTTAATTATTCGTTTTTTGTTGCATATGAACCGATTCCTGCAATTTTATATTTATTGCCTTCAATAGCTCAATATATTGCCGAAACTACTTAAAAACAAATAATTTATTTTGGGACACTTTTGGGTTTTCGACTATAGCTCAGCTATTTGTAGATCGATAGGCGCTTAAAAAATGTTTCTCAAGCCATGTCGGTTTCTTAAAAACGATGTCAAAATTAGTTCCAAAACTAGTTATCTAAAAGATGAAAACCAAATAATAAGCCAATTTTAGCCATATTTCGGCGATATATGAATCGATTTAAAAATAAAATTTTTTTCCAATGGCCAAATTTAATTACTATACCTACCTTTTCCACCAAAAGTTCTCTACTTCTGCTTACAGGTCCGACATCTTGAGAAACCGAGGTTCGCTATAATTCCGCTATACATAAAAGACCGCACTCACTTTTTTACAAAAAACGTCCTAGTTCGCTTGCAGGTTGTTGAGACATTTTCGCTGTCTCGACTACTAGTATATGTATTACCGAAGTCAATTTGTTTTTTACTTTCTAGCTGAATGATTCTGTATCAAATTTCAAGGGTCTAGTTCCTTTCATTTGCGGACATGCTTAGATCATCTTAGTTTTAGCACTGATCAAGAATATACATAGATTACCTTGTGAGGTCTCAGATGAATATTTCACTGCGTTGCATGCGGAATGATGCTCTTGAAGGCTATGTCTTCTCCACTGGAAGTCTTGAAAGAGCATTTGCATGATGTACAGCGCTTTAAACCTAATACTGTAATCATATGACTGTAAAACAATGGCCCACCGCTGAAGCCCATGTAGGGTCATCACAGGCAGTTTCTTGTGAGGATGAAATAAAGTCGTAAGAGATGAGCTCGAAATTACAACCATAAATATATTAGAGAAAACGAGTTACGCCAAAAATAATTGAAAGAGCTTCTTTTCCAATATGAGAATATCGACACTTGATGCAAAGGCTATTGGTTTTTCGGTCCTAGCAGAATACCGGTAGCTAGAACAATGGGTAGCTTTCATCGTAATAGACCAGATGCCTCAATGATATCCGCCTTAAGAGGTCCAAACGCTGCTTCTTGAATTGGAACCAAATAAATTTAGCATTACTTTTCCTTAACGCATTCAAAGGTGCGACCTTTATGGAAAAATTCGGTATGAACTTATTATAGTAATTCATCTTACTGATCAAATCTTCGAGTTCTTTTAAGGTTGTTGGATAAGACATTAAACGAATTGCATTTAAGCGCTTTCCATGGCATTATTCCAGATGAATCTATTATGTGCCCCACATATTCAACTTGACTTTGAGCAAAATGACATTTGTCCCTCTTACACTTTAGTCCGTGAGATTCCAGACGATCAAAAAGTGTCATCACATCCTGTATATATTCTTCATTATTTCGCCGCGTGACTATAATGCCATCTAAATATACCGCACAACCTGGAATACCCAAAATAACTTCTTCCATGAATCGTTGAAAAATGCCTGGAGCGCTTGCTATCCCAAATGGCATTCGTTGGTGTTGAAATAATCCAAAGGGTGTGTTTATGGTCATTAACTGGATTGATAATTCCAACAATTCAATTTATAGATAAAACATACTGATCCGCCAATACAAGCCTAGAAATAAAAATCATTGTTAGTTTATTTATACATATGTAGCTGTTTTAATAACGAAAAGGTAATATTTAAAATTTTTCTAAATTATTGTGTTCGCAAAGAAAGCAAAAGGTTGTACAACGTAAAGAAACAATTTCTATGAAATCCCTTTGCGCCTAGCCAATAGCAATAACCATGTAAGACCGCATACATATTATTGTAAAAATATATTTTTTTTTGTATGCGTATTGATAATTATTGCCATTATATTAATTGTATAAAATATATATCCACATCATGGCGGGTTGAAGTAAGCCCCAACGAAATAACTCCTAAATAAAAATGAAATAAGCCCCGAAAAATATTAATAATTTTGTTTTGGGACTTATTTCATTAAAGGTTTTATCATTTTGAAAATGGGCGTTATTTCAGTTTAAAGAAAACTTTCAATTAGCATCGTTGGCTGTTTCGCAATCAGTTGTTTGTATGGTTTCTGTTGCCGTTTTGCTTTGTCGGAGTTTATTGACTCACAACACCGAAAAGTATAGCTGAACGTATACAAACTTTATAAAGCAGTAATTTAGTTTTTTGATTAAGATGTCTGTTAACCAACAATTTAAAAAAATGCTCCTTTGATACTTATCCTTTCACTTTAACACTTCTGGCATGTTGATTCAATTTAAAAAAATTGTTGAAAGTTACCCCTAGACTCTTAATATTATTCTTGAAAGGTATAACCGCATCATGCAAATTGATGTTCAATGTTTTTCTTAACGGAACAATATTGCGAAGACCTGTTCCAGATGCATTTCGAAAACATATTGCAGTGTAAGGTCCCTATCATGAGCATAAATTAATGAATCACCTTCATACAAAATTCCCTTTGGATCATGATGTGTATGCGGAAAGTCACAAACTGTACTTTGCGGCACTCCGCAAAAATTTTACTATAACCCGACAAGTTATCAATTAATTTAATGAAACATTTTCTTTCAATAAATTTTTTTTAACAATATATAATAATATATGTAGCTTGACAATAAAATCTTTACAGCCTAAATTTATGAGTTTAAAATAATATCGGTATGACATGCTCCGGTCAAACGCTATCTCGATATCCAGAAACCACGACTTTACGCCTTTAGATCTCAACTTACAACTTCATTTTGAAAATAAGCTAATGCATCAACAGAAGAATGTCCCTACTTAAGACCAAATTGATAAGATGGAATACAGTACATTACCAGAGAATGTTCAAATCTCAATTTATTAACTTTTGCAAAAAAAAAAAATTAAAAATAGTATATGTACATAAAGCATTAAACACATTCGACGCAGCAGGCTACACGAACACCGACTGCATCAATAGAATACACATATATTAAATGTTTTCATTTAATGTTAACCAATTCACAGGGTACTGTGGTATGTTTAAAACTATAAATCATGCAGTTATAGAAACTTGCAATTAATTAATTAAACAAACACTTAAAATAAACTGGCATAACTTTAGAATAAGATTTATTCCAAAGTAACAACGACAACAAAAATCCAAAAATAAAATGCTTAAAAGTGCTTAATAAAATATATATAGAAAGTATTAATTGAGCTCGTGGCTGTGTGGTTTAAGCGCCACTACAAGGAGTACATAGTTGGCACAAGTCCGAGTTCGTAATCAAGGGTGCTGATGATTATTGTGGCTAAACGGCTGTCCCCCAGATAAGGTCAAAAATTTTACTTGTCTTCTTTAACAGGTATTAACCACAGGCAATAAATTAGAAATGAACTTGAACACGAAAAATTATTAAAAATGTAGAATACACACATTTCACATTCATATGGTAACAATTATTTTGACGACAGCAATGCACCGTTGTAGTTGTCGTCAACTTAGATAATATAATTTTTTGTGATTACACAGGTTAGTGATTTCATTTTAATAAAAAGTAAGTAATTTATTGTTTTGAAAATATTTTTGTGAACAAAGTTTATATACGTGAATAGCAATTACAATTATGTAAAAAATTAAAGACGTTGATTTTTATATTTTTATAATGCAGTTACCGCTTCAAAACAATTAAGTTTGGCTATAAATTGCTGGCTACATTTGTGGCCGTTGTTCGTGTAGTCTGCTGTGTCGATGTGCTTAAAGTTTAAGTCCCAAGAAACGATTGGTGAGGCTTATTTCATTAAACAAAATTTGGGCATTATTTCATTTTATTTGGAGTTGTTTCATTTTTTTTTTTTTTAATTTAATATATTTCACTGTATTTAATACTTTTAGTAAAATATACATAAAAACTGCTACAAAGGAAGCCAAAATTCAATGCGTTGAAGGTACAAACCGGACAAAGGTCGGTTATTTCGAGAACTTTCGTATTCGATATACCGAAGGGTATAAATTCTTTCAGCCGGTTATTTGAAAAAATATCGTAAGCGAAGCCTTAACATGACATTTTATTTCATTTAAAATTTTTGAGACTTTTTAATTTTTTTATTTGAAAGTTATATTATTAGGAGTGTAGCCCCACGTCATAACCAAATTGTACTCCAACCAATCACATGAAATATGATATATATATAACTAAATGAATAAACACCAACGCGATTAAAACCAAGACGTCTTTGACCGTTTATTCTGCTTACGGAGTAAAGGGCCTATCAATTGTGCCATTTGTGATACAAGTATTAAAAGAGAATCAATCATAATTATTTTTCAATCACAACAAAACTTCACACGTACATATGTATATCACTCATCAACCCTAAAATTTATTATTCATTTATTATGTTGAAATTTTACTGTTTCCGTTTTTGCAATACATTATATAATTTAAACATTATGAACCACCAAAAACAGTCATAACATTAATAAAGACAATATGAATCACCCGCTAATTTTGAAGAAACAGAAGCAAAAAGAGGATAACGTAACAAAAAGCACAAATGAGCCGAAAGCAAAAGCCGCAAAATACGAAAAGAAGTTTCACTTTTTCCAGCAAGTTCATGAAAAAATTAGAGCGACTACTCATTCAACTTTTATTCGTTGCTAAGTTGAGCAGTGATAAAGAATATTGAGATTGTACTTTTGTGTACGTATATTATATAAAGGTAAAAAATCAAGTTTTTTTTTTTAATTTAGTTAATATTTATCGAATATTTTTCTAAGAATGTTTGTGGTCAAGCGCAGTGTTCAACGTTTGTATCCAAATGGAGTACAGTAAGTAAATAGATGTTAATTTACCAAACTATAGTATACTAAATGTGGATGAAAGTAGGGTTCATACATATGTGTGTATTTATGTATGAACGTAGTTTTATAATTGTTGGCAATCATTTTCTTTTCAATTAATAAGTTGAAAAATATTTACGTGCATTTGCATGTATTTTGTACATATTTTAATAACTAATTTTGGAACATTTATTTGTGTAGGTATTTAATGCGTTTAATGGAAACGTACATTCTTAATTTCACACGTATTATGCATATATGTATGTATGTTTTACGCATTGGAATGATTTATGTATGTATGTGTGTGGATGTCTACTAGAATGCCTTTGCCTGCTCTTTCGCACAAGGCTTGCTTCATTCCATAAGTCACCAGACATTATTCGGTCCAGTGAGGGCTTTCGCTCCCGCTTTTTTAGTCAGAGAATTTGAAAGGC
The DNA here is from genome assembly GCA_005406025.1 of Eumeta japonica. Classification (NCBI taxonomy): domain Eukaryota; kingdom Metazoa; phylum Arthropoda; class Insecta; order Lepidoptera; family Psychidae; genus Eumeta; species Eumeta japonica. The sequence goes on from BGZK01003922.1 coordinate 9,674, forward strand.
CTTGTGGTTATATAAGAATGGCTATTGTCAAAAAATTAATTACGTATTTTGATAATGTTGCTCTTCTATATTCTATTAGAAGAAAGAAAAAATTGCCAAATTAAGATCTGGAAGAAAAGGACCTTCTAAGTTGTCGCTTTTTGTACATCACACAATATATGTATGTATTTTTGTTCTTATTTGTTTTCATCCATGTTGACCTTTATGCGCATTTGTGTGGTTTCGTTGAAACTTTACTATTGTTTATTTTTCATTTTCAAGATGTATAAGAATGGGCAGTAGTAGTCAGTTGGGTGACTTGGGTAGCGGTGCTGGCAAGGGTGGAGGTGGTGGTGGTTCCATTCGTGAAGCCGGTGGTAGTTTCGGAAAATTGGAGGCTGCTCGCGAAGAATATTTTATAAAAAGTAGAAGTTTTATTCATACATAAATATATGCTGCATAAATTGTGCCAAAATCACTTTCATATTAGCTTTATATTAATTGAAAATGACAACAATTTTGTTTTCGATTTTATTTCAGTTACAAGATTGCCCTTTACACAAACACACAAAATAAAGTGCACAAAACAACAACAAAATTTCCTTCTGTAGCGTATAATCTGCGTGTGGTTGACTACATACGTGCATAAGTATGGTGCAAATACCATTGGAAGAGTGATTTCGCATATTGTTTCGAACTTTAATTGTGCAGATCGACTTTTCACATATTATAAGAATAAAAACAGATTAATGTTAGATCACATATACATGGCTTTCTTGTCTTATAAAAATAATTTATAATTGTACATATTTGCTAGTAGATAGATAATGTTATCGGTATGAATGTATTTTTTTTTTTATATTGGCGGAGTAAACATTGGTTTTAGGCTTATGCTTAAGTTGAAAATAATTACTTGCAAAATACTAAAGATTTTCTTGTGGTATCTATGTTTGTTTAAATCATCTTTTACTTTTTGTTTTTGTTCAAAGTAATAATTTATTTTAATTTGGAAAATGTATAAAATATTAATAAACCTGCAACTGTCAATGCTTCTACTTCTGAATTCATACATATATTTGTTCTTTTAATTTAGCAAAGAGAACAATTGGAGCTTAAAGAATGATCAAATTCATCAAGAGAATTCCATCACCAACAAATCAAAGAACACGAAGAAGCTATCCAACGCCACAAAACTTTTTGGAAACTTGGCAAAAAGTAAACTAATCGAAGGAACTTACTTGCGGCATACATACATATGAAAATTATTTAAATATTGCAACAACGCATCACTGTCATGTCGTATTTCTGTCCAAAAAAGCAGCCTTTCAACACTATTTTTTACTAAATAATTGAATAAAGCTTTTGCTAAATATGATGAAAATAATAATGTTGTTAATTTATTAAACTACATGCATACATATGTACATATATTTTGATATATTTCTTTAATTCTTTAAACGATACACTTTGCTACAACATACGTTATATTAATACATTTATATTTGTATCTGTTTGTGTGTACGTACTGGCATATGTACGTGTTAAATTTTGTTTTTTTTTTTTGATAAGAATAAAAATAATTTTGAATGAAAATACATATATACATATATTTCACTTTTTTATTTTGGGCTCGTTTTCACAACACTAATAGCTAAAGGTAAAATTTTAACGGTTTGATTACAGTGGGATACAATTTAAGACGAAATACATGAATGAGCAATCGCTTATTAGCTTTGACATTTGAAGATTTATCTTTCTTCAATATTGGTAAGTTGTGAAAACGAGCCCCAACCTGCAGTCATCTATAAATACATATTTATACTAATGTGCAACAAAATAGTTTGCTAAGAAAAACAATCGAGAGCAGGTAAAATTGCATCTACATACATATTCAATAAATTGTTTTTTGATTTTGAATGTGCTACTTTTCATTATTTAGATGATCCCAATGAACCAAACTAAAACAAGATGCTGAAAATCGTGCCATCTCAGTAAAATAATGGATATTCTCTTTGTATGCAACAGATTTTTTATTATTTGATAACATTTAAACGACGATTCAGTTATCTCTCGCTCTCTCTCTTGTAAGTTTTGACATACCGCAACTTAAAATCAGAAAATTAGTGTTCCGCACATATTTATTATTTTAAACCGCCCATAATCGGTCGTTAGAGCTTCGTTAGCGTGACAGAGGGCGCAAGTCTCAAGTGGACACCGGATGAGGTTGACAATTGAGATGATTGCTATACATACATATACACAAAATGTAACTATTCCTTCACTCTCTTATTAGTCCTCAGCGGGCCCTATGCTCCTTCAGAAGTAAAAGGAACAAATATACACTTACTTAGCATCCGTTGGAAATTGATCTTATTTTGCATATACATTCAAATGCCATTGAAGAAAAAAATTGGATTATTGTGGTTTGTCAAAGCAATAGTGCCAACACATTCATTCTCTCCATACCAAAAACATTAAGAAATGCTTGTTAGCAGTTAGTTCTGCTCTTTTTATTCAATGTGATGTTGCATTTAGTTAGTTCAAGCACCTCAATGGCATATTAAAACTGCATTACCGCAGAAGCCTAGTTTAAAAAATCGATAAAAAAGCATCGTTTAATTGCTAAATTGGCGGTACTGCTATATCAATCAATTTAAAACAGGCCAATTGCAACAACTAATAGCAATATGTCAGTTCGAGTAGCTAATTGTTTTAACCTTTTTATTAGCTGTTTTCGCACAAACAACAAGCTTAAGCTTGATAGTTTTAAATAATATAAAGAAGAGCTCAAAATAACATCAGAAAATATGTAGATGTTCTCACAAAACAATTAAAAATTCAACATTTGATAACTTTGTTGCAAAAATAATAACAAGTAGTCCCATGAGCCAATATAAATTCAATCAATTACGATGATGGTTCGCACATGAGGGGGTTCCGTACTTACGTGCAATGCGTATATAGAAAACTAACATTGTTTTTATAGTATTTATTATTGTACCGAGCTGCTACAACAACATCCTAGTTGTTGTACAGCTAGTTTTAATATAGGGACCCACTGTAGTTCTACTGCTATTGTTAGTATTGGAAAATATAGTTTTTGTAAAATAAGCAGCAGAAATTTCATTAAAACGTCACAAAAATAAAAGAACAGTTATTAGAGCAATCACTGGCGTCGAAAACTTGGAATATACATATAAGCACATATGTATATTTCAAGTTTTGATATTAATCATAACTTTACAAAATTATTGGGGTGCATGGTAAAAGTTTCAAGAAACTGGAAAATGTATATTCTGCACTCTTAGGTGACTATTTCATTTCAGATTATTTATTTACACTCTTTTAGATGCCAATAAATTTTGGATACCCTGACCCAGCTGAAGAACAATTAAAAAGGGCGATTCAGCTATAAAATAAGGGAAGATTAAGGCAAGATCTGTTAAAAAAAAACTTGCAAGCAAGCAAAAGTGCTATAAAGAAGGCATTAAGAGACTTTAATTTAGCACATTTATGGGATGATCTGTACGCCCCCGCTCTGGTTACATTGATGGAGGTTCTAAATCTTATAAAAGATGAAGTCGTTGAATCATCAAGTCTCGAGATACCAATCTTTTAGTAGCTGATGCCATTTTAAATATACTTTTTGATCAGCTTGTGAAATAAAAACACAAATTTCTGAAAAAATGGCTGAGGCGATCAGAGAAAAAACTGACTAAGGACGTAGTGATAAAATGTTAGCATTGATAAATTATTTAAAAGCTCTCGATTCTAATGCAAAATTTTAAAACGATCGGATGTCCAGTAAATTACTAAATGCTTTAGTAGTATTAAAAGCCTGCTTTTGATCTAAACGACAACTGTACTTTATAGATGATGTATATTTTTTTAACTTAAAATGATCTCAAATTGTTGTTTTATTATGGTTTTTTGCTTTCAATGCACAAATTGAATACATGTACTATTTATTATTTGCCACTAAATAAACACTATATTTTGGTAAAAAAAAAAAAATAAAATTAAAAATTTTTTTTACAAATTGCTTTTTAATAGAAGATAAAATCGCGGAAAAATCTAAAATTTTCCGAGAATCCCGAAATTCCCAAACCCTATTGGTTAACTACCGTCAATATCAACCCATTTTAAAATAGTCAGTCCAATATATTGCCAGTAGTTAGAGTTGAAGTTAACGGTAACGGCTGCTAGTTAAGGAAATATTCAATCATTCGTTAGCTGCACCGACTGCAGGGAATCTTAAGAATATACCCTGCAGTTCTAAAAGTAGAAATTTGTTCAGTCATTAGGTATTTCCCTAACGAAAAAAGTACTACCTACGTTGACTTTTTCATGGATGGATGAACTGTATCTTATAATGGAAACAGCTTTGGTAATATCACTGATACATGTTGACTAGACGAATAGTTGGATTCTGTTGACTATTGACATTATCCATCTGATCGTACTATGCTAATCACTATAGAAGCAGAATTAGTGAAATCGCTTAACACATGTTGATTAGTGAAATCATTAGTGAAAGTTTATGTCCAAAGTATTATCAGTAGTGGGGCTGATAGTTAACGAAAACGATGGCTACACCTACTGCAGGGCATCTTAGGTATGTATATTCATGCACATATCGCTCCTTTATTGCAACGTAGTCATATCTCAAAAAAAATTAAACTTAGCAAAACGCATTTTAAGTTTTAAAAGTGTAAACAATGCTATCAGATTGTGTTATATATTAGATAAAAGGCATTTTTTTCATGTAAACAATTTATGAAGGAGTTATTTTGCTTAAGTAACTTAAAATTTATCATTTTTCGAGATATGACTACGTTGCAATAAAGGAAAGATATGTATGTGTGTATAATATTTTTCGGTTTATTGCTTTAAATTTTTTTTTGTTCTCAAAACAACATCGGGTGTTTAGATAAGTAGTTTTTTTTATTAACTGTATATAAGTGACGATGCAAGTTTTCCGCTAAATTAAAAAGCATTATTAATATCAGAATTTTCGATACAGTTGCAATCAGTACCGATTAATATGTATGTACATTTGTATGTTAGTATGTAAACATGTACTTAAACAATTTTACTTTCTGATAAAGAAAAGCGATACACTCTGAATATGCAATATTTACTGCATATTGCGTTTTCAGAATGTATTTTATTATTATTGCATTGCTTTAGGAAATCAAATATATGTATGTACGTAGGTATTCGTTTAAATTGTTTATTGAATTGACTCAGACAACAAGAAACAAAGAGCTTGAAAACAAGAACATACTACTCAAAACACTTTCATAGATGGGGATGTTGCAACAAATATAAATTGAAATTAAGTTCGCAATCAATAAGTTTGCAAAATTACATTGTAATAAGATTAAATTTTATTTTGCAGTCTCTTTATATCAATTAAATTGTATTCAGAAATCAACAATAATAATATAATTGCTTTAAAGTTGTGTTGCTTTTGATCTACTAGATATATATTAGATTTATTATTCCAGTTCAAAAGTCTTTTTAGTTTTTTTTATAACAAACACTAAACTGCAAAGTTTTTGCTTCTCTGCAGAAACAACCAGAGCCTGCGGCAGGAATCGAACCTGCGACCTCGTGACTGTTGGGCAGGTGCTCTATCCACTCAGCCATCGAGGAGTTGTTTTCTTTCTAGCTTTTCAGCCGATATTTCGCTCATGGTACTCGAAAAACTACAACGAAGCTAGAGGAATATTAAATTTTGTTATTTCTAATGAACTACTATTCGTGCGTTTTGAGTTGTTTAGTGTAGGAAAAGAGAGCCATAATTCAATTACTAATAGTAAATTTTCTACCTTGATTATGTGCTGGTCGAACATGTACATGTACATTATCATTTTCGAATCTTTTTCAAAGCATATGAGTGATTAATCAGTTATGATCACTAATAGTAACCGAAGAAGGCTCCTGAAGCTGATTTTTGAGAAAATAATCTTCTAAATGTTAGCTGGGTGGACGATTATTTGATTAAAAATCACCTAACTGTCTTCCACGAGTACTTTTGACGATTAAAAATTGATTAATCACGCGCGTTTCAAAAAAGACTGGAAAGTACAACAACAAAGCACATAGAAATCGAATCATAAATGAGTCGAAACTGATAAGAAAAGCGGGTAATAAAGGCTCCTCAACAGGGGTCTGCCGAGGAAACAATCATTTATAATCAGAAAATGAGCTAATATATGCCTATCTTAATCGTGTATAGCAATCATAAGTAACTCGAATGTGATCTATAAATATCAATGGCATAAAATGGTTGGGAGTAAATACATATGTATAGATAAATATGTAATCAGATAATCGTATATTTTTCTCAATTATTATCAAATTATTTAATTTATTAGATCAAATAAATTTGCGATGTTATAATAATACTATATTAAAAGCCTAAGATCTTCTCCCTATACTCAGCGAATGTTACAATACCGACTACTGCTCTTAAGGAATGAATGGTTACTAAACATATTCAGCTAAATTCTTCTTATTCTATCTATTAAATGCTCTTTGTCAATACTGCTATATGATGAATTTAACAAAACATTAAAACATTTTGAGTAAGCAACAAAAATTGTAACTACATTTTTTTTCTTTCGAGAGAATTTGAAAACTACAATTATATTTTATGAAAGTACTCCAAAATGTTCTAGTGCTGTCAAATCGTTGAAAAAACTTAAGTACAATGAAATGGTCTATCTATCTATACCTGCATTACATAGGAATACTCTAAAAAGTACACTCCTTTGGACCATGTAATCTAATAATTATTTGTAGGGTTGTTATAGAAAACGTATATTTAATTTGAGTAATAAAATATAAATATTAACGGCTGTTATTCATAAATTTCATAGAAATTTGTCAAATAAACATACAATAAGTTTTATAAATACGGCAGCAATCAACCCAAAATACCCGTTTTGAATTCTTTAGTTACCTTTTAGATTTTAGGTTGCGATTTAAAGTTTGTGATTCCATTTGTAATTTCCAGATTGCCGACTCCCATAATATATGAACATTTGTATGTTCTGAATCAGCAGTGATAGAAAAGTCGGTTGGGTGACGTACGTCTGGCAGTCACTGAAATACAATTTTTGAGAAAACCACACAGAGAAAACTTATTGTTGTGACAACGAAATTTGCACTAATTATTATAAAAAGGTATTGTAAGAACTACAATTTACATTAGGTTTGTTCCCGTACTTTTTGGACAAAGTTCGGTAAAATGAAAGTAAATAAGAGTTTCTTTCAATAATAGACAAAACAGCACAAAAGTACGGGAACACTAACAACCACAACTCAGGAGAAAGCGTCAGTTGTTTTGGCATTTAATACAAAAAATCATTTGAAGTAAATTAAATTATATACATTCCTATGTATGTGCATTAACGCAAAATTCAAGAATATACTTACACTTTCAAGCATTTCTAATTGAATATTTTAGCAGAAATTCACTATTTAAAATCTTTTGTAAAATTTGTTTGCAATTTTTATTGTTTACTTTTTGAAACAGCTGACTATTTAACTGCTTGCCCAAACTAGCCCGAAGAAAAAGTTCGAGCTATTTTTGCAGAAGAAGAAGAATACTTCTCTCTCAAAATCTCTCTCACTTGCCCGAACTTCGAATACGGGAACAGTTTTGACATATTGGGATCCCGTGGGATCGGTTTGTGTATAAGGTGAGGCAGAATTTAATGTCAAGCCGAATTGGCCATGCAAGTTGAAAATTATGGCCATTTAAGAAAAACCTAGAAATTTGGTCAAACTCTTTTAATTTTTCGCTTATTATGGGTAATTTTGGTTAGTTTTGCTTACTTAGTCCTAAATAACATTTCTAATACCTTAATGACAAAATTGCCCCAAGTTTTCTATAATTAAGACTTTGAATTTTAAATTTTTATTATCTGTCGATTTTGAAAGGCCCTTTTTTAAAAACATAATGTACCTTGTCTTGGAAGGTGTCATTAAGAGTTCGCGTATTTAATCAGGATTGTAAAATGACACAATACTTGTTAGATTCATACTAAAAAAAACGAGTAAAAATAATGAAAACCTCAAGTAAACCGATTTTTGTTAACTTATTTTACTCAGTCCAAATGTTTTTATATATTTTGTATATTTTATATATGTATGTATGCAGGTATATGTACGAACATGTTTAAATCTAAAAGCTCAATTCTGGTTCTATGCCATTTTTATCTTTATTTCATTAATTTATTTTTTAATTTTTCGTATGACAACGGAAATTAAACGGGTTCTTCAATTAATATTTTT
>BGZK01003923.1:0-17942 GCA_005406025.1 Eumeta japonica
TTTCTATTTTATTAGAAATCAATTTAATGTATAGGTATATATAAACAAATAAAAAAAAACTAATTAAAATTCATCTAAGTCATAAACTCAGTTAAGATGGTCCATGAAATACTACATTCAAGTTTTTTTTTGTAATGAGTGGTTATAATATAGATATCTATTCAATTTGACAATCAAGTATTGACAAAATTATATGAAATTCTATGATAATCATAATAATGATAGAACATTATGGATAAATTGTTAGGCAATCATAAAAGCATTAAATATACATAATCTTCTAGTCCTTGGTGAAAACAAATTTTGTTTAAGTCATAGATATAATCTACAGGTAAATGACCTTTGGTGTTTGTACAAAATGTTTAAAATGTCCTGAATTACAATCATTAAATAGTCTGGTTTCCACAAAAGAATGAATTTGTATTGTTACAATAAACATTTATTATATGGGAAAAAAAAGACAAGAGATGTTTTTTGAAAATAATACTTATTAAATGGTATTAAAATATATTACTGTCATTCCATAAATATGAAATTTGCTCAATGATTACTTTATGATGATTAGTTCTTAATTTTAAATAGGACGTGGATAACATTTTTAAATTTTGTATGCATTCAATTGTAACAAATTTGTTTAACAAAAGATATTGTAACTGGCTGGTTTTATTATTACTAAGAACTTTTGTTTCTTTGTTTTGGTTGTTTGTTTAATTGGAATTCGCACTCCAATTAAATGTATATTAAAAAAGCTATATTCTGTTATTTTCCAATTGCTCTTAGATATATAAAATGAATGTGGCAAAATTTGATACAAGGATTTTATTTGAGGTATCAGGATCCGGAAAGAAGGTCGAATAGAAAAGAGGACAAGGAAAGAGGGGATAGAGAGAGAGAGAAGGAAGAGAAATAGACGGAAAAGTTAGAACTTGAGTCCGAATAGTGCAGGCATTTTCCACATATTAGAAATAATTTTATTTTTGAAAATAAAAATGAACATTTTTGGAAAATAGAAATATATGTCCCTTATATAAAGTAACAGTATAAAATAACTGTAAATACTCATCTGTCACATTGTATTCTTAAGTGTGTGTGTTTTTTTTTAAGTGACTTATTTTTATAACTGGCATTCTATTTTTTGCACTGTCAGTTGGTGACAGGCGACGTGCTGAGGTTCATGGCCGTCAACGAACGGTACTCGCCTCTGGCCGTGCACGGTTTTTCCGTCGGCGGTTACGTCTGGGGCGAACTTTGTATGCACGCTATGAACAACAAAACTCTGTGAGTGTTGCATTTTAAATTTAATTTTATATGTTCACAATCATAGTCTTTAAGTCTTAAAAGATGTTTTATACGTTACGGCGTTCACTAGAGTAATAAGTTATCTGATATACTACATGATTTTAGAGTATTTAAAAGTAGTAGAGTAATGCTGTGGCCAACTTGCCTGCAGCACGCAAATAGGCCAGCTCGACTGTTGGAACACAATACTCACAGACTACAGACATAAAGCGGCAGCTTCTGCTGTTGTGTTAGTTTCGTACAGTGAGTGAAAGTTCCGGTGGCCGACTCCCTTTCCATCACCCCACTCTCTCTTCTCATTTCACTCTCCTCTTCACTACCCCACTCTCGTTTCAATCGGCCCATTTCCTCCACCATCACATATCTTAGTCCTACCCAAGAAGCCGGCAATAGGCTGGTGACTTCTTTAGGGTTTCGAGTACCCATGGATGGAGATGACCACCTCTCTCCAGTGTTTTGCATGCTTACTTGCCCCTCGAAAATGCTATAAAAAATCTCAATAAATTTGATATGTTAAATTTTTTCTGATGATCCAAATGTCATATAGGTTAATTTTGTGTTGATTTGAGTTTGCAAAAATCCAGTTCTTTGTAAATAAAGCTAAGTCATCTATAAGGACAATTAATATATCTTTGATAATATTTGCAAAATTAAACAATAAATATTCTCTTCTTCACAATGTTCTCTAGATACCATAGAATTAAATATCTACCGATATTTTTTCTTGTTAGTTACCAACCAGTACTGGACCGTGTGGTATCCCAAATCTGGGACTCGGCAGCCGACATCAGCGAGATCACCATCGGAGTGCCCGCCGCTGTTTTCCCCAAGAACAAGATTATGCAAAACACGCTCAAAGCTTACATGGAGTGAGTTGGAAACCAATATTAGCATTTCAACATGAGTAACTGAGTTACTTTGAATTACCTTAAAAGCTTAGTTTAAAAACCGCTCATATATTATACATGCAGTCAGTGAAAGTAAACTCATTGCCTGGTATCACTATGTGTATATATACAGGAATGTCTATTTATATGTGGATGTATTTTTATTTGCATTTATTGTGTGTCATCATACAATAACTATTATATAATGCTGCTTTATTGTGTTAATACATAATATTATACTTAGTGGAAAAATTAATATTGCAGACGCTTCAGCACATTTTTTAGATGCATGTATAATTATTTTCATGTTAACATCTAGTTTGTGAATTAATTAAGCATTTGGTTTGTATAGCTGAATATACTCGTTGGATTCAACAGAAAAATGGTTATAGTTCTATAGTTTATTTATATCATTGAGCCATTTGAGCTATCATTTTCTGCTGTAGAAAATGATAGCTCACTGTTTCTCTTTGTGTTAGAAACAAAACAGGAGAATACTTAATGCTTTTGATATTTGTGTTTCAATGCTCTAAGACAGTTGTCATAGTTTAAATTTGGTACCTTATTGGCATGTATACATATGTAACTTCATTTTCATACACTATTCCTATAAATAGATTCAATTGATAACTAACAATGCTTGCTGATACACCACAAAGTAATGTAATAAAAGTATTAGTGAGTTGCTTTCGAATATTTAATTGTCAATTTTCATATAAAAGTGTTCTCATCTCTGAACTGTTTCGTTTTTGCTCCAAATTTTAAAACAGTATCAATAATATTTTCCAATGTCATACCCAGGTATCACTTGAAGACGTTCCACGAGGCGGCAACAGTGCACTACATGCGTAGCTCTCAGATGTTTCACCTTAACCCTTGCCGCGCGCCAGCACTATTTCTGCTCTCCAAGTAAGTTATATATATTATTACAATAAGTTTGGGTTTGTATGCCTTTTTAAAAGAAAGAACACATTTATTATATATGAATTTTATATCATGTTATTGATAGTTGCTTGCACTATCAGTCAATAATAATTAACAAATTAATAATCATTGTCTTTGCTTTTTGCATAAACAAAGTACGAAGCAATGCTGCCATCACATTGAATTATTAAAACAAAACTTTTAACTGAAAACGACACTAATATTTTAAACAGTAGGTAAATTTTCACTTTCATTTGAAATAAAATATATAAAATACTCTTTGTGAGGCAGCAGTTGAACTCAACTTTTACTTCATGCTCGCGTCACTATATTACCTTTAGAAAAATCACCTTTTCTATCGTCTCTGAGTTTTTAGTAATAGTAACCAAGAGAAAAAGCAATAACCACAAAGAAAAGTAATATACATATTTTGTGCAAATGATTAGCATGGGTCCATTATAATTAAGATGGCAATATGTAATAAATATGTCGTAAAACTTTGGTATTTCTTATTTCAGGAGAGATACAAAATGATACAGCTGACCAATTTTGAAAAAAAAAAACTATATTGTTCCCCTAGTAAGCTAATCAAATACATTTGTTATTTACAAATTCACTCTGTTCACATTTTTTTTTGAAATTCAATTCAATTCTAAATTTTAAAGCACTTTTTATTTGCAGTATTTTCTGTTTCTCCACAAACATTTTAATTTATGAAGATAAAAGGAAGTAGCAGTCTGCACAAAATTAGATAGTTTTACAATTCTTGAAAAATGTTTGGATGTATTCTTTAAATTTTTTCACATTCCTGGAAGACTGCTTTAGTGCAACCTATCCTCTACTCAGTTTATTGTGCATCTCAATGACTTACTGAAAATCAATAACATTCGCTGCAATGCCAATGACAGTACTGTTGACGCATTATATTCTGGCTGCAATGAGTGTCGAAACCAACATGTGTGTGAAATTAATACAGCTTTAGAGCAAGTCTTGAAATGGAGTAAACTTAACCTCATTGAATTTAACTCCCAAAAGATACAACTTTATACATTTACATAAAATTTGCACAAAAAATTCCTCGTAGTCCCTTTTCCTTTCTTTGAAATGACTCCCCTTAGTACCACACTTAGTATCAGGATCCTTGGTTTTGACACATCAAACACCGTTTAGTTTCACAATTATATAGAGACACAAAGTAAAACTAGCCGCTAAAAAGCTTGAGGTTCTCATAGGGTGAGACAGTACTTCAAGTCGGATATCATCACCTTTCACTTTACAAGGCACTCTAATATCAACTATTGAGTGTAGACCGCATCCAATTTTAACCATTTCAAATAGTCTGCTATTCTGTAGCATTCGACCAACTCAACCCATTGGCTTTGCGAAGAGATGTAGGATGTTTGAGCATCCTCTATTACATATATTATGAGAAGTACTCTGAAGAGCTGTTCAGTCTCATTCCTGCAGCTAATTTCAGTCATTGTTCTGCTCGCTGGAAATACTATCATTGACATCCTGATGGCTGGCGTGCCACTACTGTATGCTTATGTGCAATTTCCTGTCACATAATGGTGGTTGGAATGATTTACCATCAGCTGTATTCCCAGAAACTTCAAGAAAAGAGCATACTCTTTTTTAAAAGGCCGGTAACGAAATAGTGATCCGGATACAGGTAATCATGGGCGACGGGGACCATCTAATATTCAGTAACCGCATTCTCGTTGTGCCCTTTTAAATCCTATACAAAAAGCAATTCAGATTAAGTCTCAACTTATTGCCAGCATATATTCAGGGACATAAATTGTTTAGTGTGCTTTCATAAGTAGAATTTTTTTGGTGTATTTCTGCCTGAAATGTTTTGTTCCTACTTAGTCTAGTGTACTTGCTGTGGAATAAAAATTAATAAGTTGTTTTTTTCAGGATCATGTTAATACCAATAATTGTACAAACCCAAATCAAACTCCCACATTAGGACATTAGATAATACAGGAATCAATAAATAAATGATGTTCGTTAAATAACATCTCATCTACGTTTTTCTATAGCAAATTATTAAAAACTATGAATAAAAGACAGAATAATTTTACCGCTGTCGCCATGTGTGTTATTAAAAACTTGCTGCAATATGCTAAAATTTTATAAAAATATTTAGGAATTGACGGGCTTTTATGAAGCTCATAGAAATTATCATAATTCACAAGGCCATTCTCTTCCTATTCACAGATCAGATCCGGTAGGTGCAGAGGCGAGTAACAGACGCGTTTATGATTCTTGGGTGGCAAATGGCATCAAGGTAACATTGATCTAATTACTATCTTTACAAATAACACTTTTATTTTTCATATCACAATGAAAAGTTTGCTTTCTGCCCCAGATATCACAGAAGAAAGTGCTTTATACTCTTCTAGCTTAATAAGATGGAAAGTTTGCTTTCCATCTCCTGTAAAACATATTCGTCCGTGTTTTTATGTCAACAATATCTGAGCAAGCTTGATATTGGGGACTAAAAACAAATGTTTCATCCTGGTAAGCCGGGAGAAAAGAATTTCCTCCCCAAAATTAGTTTGAAAGTCACAATTTCCTCCCTAGCTGAGTAATTTACTATACTTTCTATTGGTGTATTAAAAAATGAAATCTTTTCCATGACATTTAGGTTTATAGTCAGGCAGTAAGTTCAATCCCATGGGTTTTTTTCATTAAGATATTCAGACATGGTATAATAGCCCTTACCATATAACTTTCTTTTAAAGAAATGTTTAAATTTATAAAATGATATTTCGAAATTCACCTGGGATTTTATTATAAAAGTGCACGTTGCCCCTTAAGTGCTTGTTTAGATGAGCATTATGAACAAGATTGTTCATATGTCGTGTTGATGTTGTGGATTTTTTGGAACAATTTTATTTTTCTTACTAGGTGTACTATATACTAGGTTTTTGTGTTTTGTGCGTGTATTATAATGTATATGTGTTTTTGATGTATAATACTAGATCCATTTTGATTAAATAGAATTAAATAAAAGACAATTTATGATAGGACATAAATTGTTTGCAGAGTTATCAATTTATTGAATCTGAAAATGTCAGTAATAACATAAACCACACAAGAATTAGTTGTGTTGTTATAAGATAAATTGCGCCATGTTGTAGTGTGTCAATGAGAATATTTAAATAGAAACAATTGATATTCAGTGTACATGGAAATGCTGGGATCGATCACCTCATGTGCAGCACATGATCAAGCACCGCGAGGAGTATCTGGACATTGTGAACAGACACCTGGACGCCGTTGGACTGAACAGGGACACGCAGTACATTCAAGAAGTCAGGATTTAGGTCAAAAATTCTGCCACTTTGACTATTTTAAAGCAAAACCTGAAAGCTCTCCTCTATTCTCAATATCAAGTTCCTTTTGTTTGTCTTAGCATATAACCGACGTTTAAGGTGTAGTCTTCATATGTAGACGTACTGAGTGTACTAGACGAACTTACATTTCTTGAATATAAAATTCACATTTTCATAAACATTTAAATAAAACATGAAACATGGAAAATAAAATGAAAAAGCCATAGGTTTATTGCAGAAGTTCGTTATATTTCTTGTGATTTTGTCGATTCCTAAGTATGAAAATAAAATTAAAGACACCACTGAGCTTACTTCGCATATAAACATGTGATCAATTATGAAATGTAAATTCTTGATGTACACCAGGTGTGTCATCTGCTATTGAGTATGGTTAGAAGGATACTAAATAATGCTAAGAATACCCTGCAATAACATTTTCAACTACCATTCCGCTCTGAGTATTGTAATTCTATATATTTTTAGTGTTCTATACATTAGCAACAGTATTCCATACAGATGCAAGGGCGTGCAAACCATTGCATCTAATTCAGAGTCTCATGTTCGATGCAAGCATCCTACTCGCTTAGTAAGACTTGTAGAAATGGTTATATTTATATATTTTCTACACATTCTGCTTTCATAAAAAGTACACTTTTAAACTCATACATACAGGAAGTGTAGAGTGAATCATAGTAATTCCTTATTCAGAGGTTTATGATAAGAACTATCAGTTTAGATAATATTAAGATATAGCCAATATTGTAATTTTATGGCAATTTTTTATATGTATAAATGCGAAGTGAACATCCATTAACTTTAATGGTAGAGGCGACCGAAAAATTGGTATACGGCAATGTACACCCATTTATCTTAACATTGTTATTGAATCACGTCTCCATTAAAGTGTACATGATGTAATTGTGACTTGATATACTCGACCTGCCCCGAGTTGTCTGTCATCATGCAGCTCAACTTGATATGTTAATGTGAAAATACTCAAAAATATTTAGTACACTGTTTTTGTTACGATTGTATTAAAAGTGTCATTAAATAAAATTCTATATTATTTATGAAATTAGACACAAAAATGTATTAATTTGTCATAAATGTTATGCAAACAATGTATTAGTACAAGAGAGCCTGATGTAAATGGTAAATACTTATTTGTTTTTGTGATTTGTTTTCAAAACTAAATTTTTTTTTAGCTACTTTTGACAATAATATCAGTTAAGGTTATTGAAAATATAATAAACTGGATAACCTTTTATTTACTGAAAAGTATGCATTTTATGTCAGATTTTGGTTCTGAAATAGCTTAGGCGATGAAATCTTTTTAATAATAAAAAAATATAAGAGATTCATTTTCTATCTACTTATATATTCAAAATTTGTTATTTTTAAATAGCGGATTTTATATTTGAGGCTTGTTTGGGATTGGTTATTTATCTAAGAGAACAATAATGTTTTTATATATTATTAAAATTTTTATATAAGTTATTTGAATTTTTCTTATTGTATATGAACTGATGCATGTTTCGTCTAACTTTGTTTTATAAAGTTTTATGTTTACATTTTATAATTAAAACATATAGAATTCTATAAAGAACACTGTATTTGATTACCTTGATAATGACTACATACACTGTTTTTGTTTTTTAAAATGCAAGTTATGTTGTCTTGTTAAATGATTAATGCATTTTGTCTTGAGTTTGCTCTATAATTATTAACATTAGATAGACTGACTGAGGCGTCACTATGGAAACTAAGTCTATGGTCACAACCCTTAGATGCATGTTATTTAGATGTCTAGAAAAAGGGAAGGTATTACCCATTATCGGCGGCGGCCGCTCCCTCGTTCGAAATACGAGATAAACTTCATTGTTTTGACATGAAGATTTAATTCAATAAGATGTATGAAAGATTTAGGTTTTAATTTTTTTTTGCATTTCATTAGCTTATTCTTTTTTTTTGGGAAAAAGCTGTCTTGTTGTGTATTGCTTTTTTAAAATACTGAATTTTATTTTAAATATACATCTTTATAAATACCATTAATGTATATTTTATTTATCGAGACAGTCGCTTTATGAGGTAAAAATTTTTATTGCATATAATCATGCATAGAAGGGTTATTAGTATACAAGTTTTTTAACACTTGAGCATACATTAAAGGGCCATCCATAAATTAGGTCACAAGTTAAGGGTGGGGAAGCGCCAACAAAGGGTGTCAACAGGGGGAGTCATAAGCTATGTGACATCACGTACAAATACTAAAACTCTCAATCTCGACTCTAACGAAAAACTTTCTCGTTATACAGTACAACGCACGAAATTCTGCCGCTCTGAATAGCCTATGAATGACGCATTGTGCAGGTGCAACGCTCTCCGACCCTTCCTTCTTATCCCCTGCTTTTCTATTTTACGCCATTGCGACGCTTTCGTGACTAATTTCACGACGGCAAAGTGAAGT
Source organism: Eumeta japonica (assembly GCA_005406025.1). Classification (NCBI taxonomy): domain Eukaryota; kingdom Metazoa; phylum Arthropoda; class Insecta; order Lepidoptera; family Psychidae; genus Eumeta; species Eumeta japonica. Next base: position 8,922 of record BGZK01003923.1, read on the forward strand.
TGTGTAGTTTCACTGTATCTAAGGTGTCACGCGTCTTATAAGTCTTAGTTGTAAATTTTCTAAAATGTTTTATTTATTGTTTTGACTTTATGAAAAACGATTTTGAGGATGCATATTGCCTTGGAAGTGCTGCTTTATTTTGGTAATTTCCAAATTTTAAATTGAAAAATATGTAACATCACACCTGAGGAGAGGGATCACTCAAATATGTAAAGGACAGGAAAGCTCCGTGTGACGGAATTTATGGATGGCCCCTAACATGTGTGGTCTGTCTATCTTGTTATTAAGTTCAGATGCCACTGAGCAAGTAAGCAGAGAGTGCATCTGAATTAAATTATTACACTGCATTTTCTGTTGACTTCAGTGAATGACCACTGATGATCACTATCTAAAGTTGTCAAAGGATGTGTACATACATACCCAGAGATGTTTAGTCACGTGAGATTTTTTATAAATCTATAAAGATTAAATGTTTATTTTTCGTTTTAAAAAATTATTTCTTTGAGTGTAAGTTTTTTGGACAACTTTTGATCATTATCATCAGCAGTCATTTATGGGAAGTTAACAGAAAACGTCACGAGCACGTTATATAGTTGCTAAAGATTTCAGTAAGGTTGAAACCTGAATATTTCTGAGTTTTTTTTTAAATTTTTGAAGTGAAAACTTCTTTAGCGGCGCTGAGCACTTTTTGTATGGGTAAAAACTTCCAAACTCGCGTCAGGGTCACGTGATGCTGATCGAAAAAGCGTAAGATCGAGGGGAAGGGAGAGGAACTAGTATCTCTCACTCTTTCTACCGTGCCTGAGTGTGCTGCTCCGTTTAGGCGGCACAGGGCGCTTGCGCGAATGTCCGTGTGTGTTTATGTACAGCGTGCCACGCGTATCCAAGGATGGTGACAGCTGATGGCTTGACTGTTGTGTAGTAACCACACTGTTGTGTATTCGTATATGTGAATTGTTTAAATTATGGAAATTGAACAAAGTGCATCTATTAATGAAAAAAGTGATGATGAAGTAGTGAAAGAAAATGAGTGAGTACTTTATAAATATACTAGATGAAAAACTCTTACTTGGCTTTAGCCCGTAACTGCCGTCAAGAAAACCAGCTATAAGCTGAGCACTATAAAACGTAAAAAAACTCGCGGTCTATTAATTCCTGCTCGAATAATGTTGACATATTCTTCATCTGAAGCAATGTTATTTTCATCGTAGAAAGATTGAAAACCACTGTATTCATATTTTTCCAAGTTTTTTCGGATTGAACTATATTTAGCCTTGTACTGCTGGAAACCATTTTCTGTGTCTGGCATAGGCGTCAGAATCATGGTTTTCTTAACCGGCATAAACGGAGCTTCAAATCTACATTTTTGATGTCGTCTCGATGCTATACCTTTATAGCAAGTAAAGGTATGCTTGTGAGTTTGTAATCGGATATCACCAGAAGCCTCGGCAGCAGATACTGATATCAAAAAATCGATAGCTTTATTATAATCTTTGTTAAGAGCGTCTTCTGGGGCATTATCAAGCCAAGCTAAAATATGCGCGTGCGGACTACCTCGATGTTGAAATTCAATTCTTTTAAAGTAATGCAAAATCCTGTATTAATATTGAAGTTTTCACTTCTGCCGGCACTCCTGGAGTGCTATTTTTTTTAAATAGTTAATTATATTAAATTAAAAGTTAAATAAAGTTGAGATTTTATTAAAAAGAATGGAGTTTCGAAAAAAATTTTTGAGTGTATCTTCGTCGGTGGCGATCCATAATTGAATGACAATTGACAGTGAAATTTTAATGTCGCGTCATGTTATGCAATTTCGTTACATGGGGGTGAAGAAAGATATAACGTAGAAAAAATGTGACATTCCAACGTCACGAGAGTGAAGCAAAAAAGATCGACGTACATACAGCGATACAAAACGATAAAATAAGAGTGTCGCACATGCGCGTTGTAGGTGTACGCGTCGGGCACTATATATGAATTCCTGTGATTGATTAAATCTGTGCAGTTATCATATAAGCTTATTTAAATATTTTATTAGACGCTTGCCTGCAACATGCAGCATGCAATCCACCGCTGACTCTTAACTGACTCCAACAAATTGAATATTGATTAGAGAGGATTGACAGATATCGACCACCTAAGCAAGTGTTAATTGTTTATCTTAGTCCGCGATTGTGATATCGTTAATTCCACGTATGTTTCTTGCACACTAGGTACATCCTCAGGAAAATGCAGACAGTCACATATACCAGGGCGTTAGGAGTGTTAAAAACGACCGACAAATGCGGGTCCAACCTCCTGTGACAAGCAATCATGCAATACGCCAAAAGGTGACGAAAGCACCTCTACTAACAGTTAGACCATCACCAATAAACGTGGCTTTCAATTGTCACAGGCTAACGATAACCAACAATTACCCAAATAGTTACAGGCAAGCGCCTGTAACTATTTGGCGCCTGTAACAGTGGCGATTTATAAATATTAATTTGGTCATTGAGCATATTATTGATTGTTTTGAAATTTCGAAAGATTCCAAAACATTTAAACATAACCCCTTCTCACGCACATGCAAAAACATCGAACTTGAGATCGTTATAGAGTTTATGGTCGGTTTCTATTAAATGTTTAGCAAATTTAGTTCTATCTGATTATTTTTAAAATTCGAAATATGTTCTTTGTATATAGTTTCAAAAGAACGTCACTTGGCCTTGTGCCTTATCATTCTAGAATATATATAAAATATGTTTCATTCTTAAGGTAAAGGTAGTTGCTAACACGGATCCTCTATATATGCTCTATCATTTTGAGTATATCATTTTGCATTAGCAATAGCAATAATTTATACTTTAAGTAAATAAAAATATATGTATATATATTTAAAATCAGATCAGTTATGAGTTCCAAGATAAAAATTTTGTGCTCTACTAGTTGAAATAGGAGTGGAATTAACAAACATTTTATCTTCAGAAATTTTATTTACATATAATTATATTTAGGTATTAATTAACAACATTTATGCTTCATACCATTTTGATTTAATTTTTTCTAAACTGTTACCAGATAATTTGCTTTTGTATTTAGTGACAAGATCTGAAAAACTAGCTGTTTCTTTTATTAGGTTTTTAATTTTCTTTTCACCGTCATTATTCTTTTTCTTCGGATTCTTATTTATTTTTTGTTTAGGCTGTTTTATTCTCTCTTTCGCCGCCATCTTTAGTTTCATTGCTCTCTTATTTTTCTTTTTCTCTATTTTGACATTTTGTCTATGCACGTCTGCTTGCATTTTTAATTTCTGGTTGCTTCTCATTTTATGCTGTGATCCTTCTTTTGCCGTTAATCCAGTGTATTCATTTACTTCATCATTATGTAGCTTAACAAATTTTCCTGCTTCATTATTAGATTTATTCTTTCTTTCAAAATTTCCTTTTTTAGATTTGCTCTCATCTGGTTTTCCTATAGCATTTTTTCTCTTTCTGTTTTTTCTATCAGGAATCTTTGGATCATTTTTCTTCATCTGTGGGTTATTTGCTATTGATTTTTCCAGTCTCTTTTTTCTTGCGTTTAGCGCTGTTCTGTCTTCTATGGAAAATGAAACAATAGGCCTCTGGAAAAGAAACAACTATTCTGTATTGCTCAAATATTTTTAAATTTTTATTAATCAGCGTTATTAAAGTTCCTTTATAATCATATAGTTGAAAAATAAGTAAAATCAGGTCTTGTACAATAATGAAAATGACAATATGTTTTGGAGAAGTTTTTGGTTGAATGCCTTTTACATTTTATTTTTCAAATGAATTTCAACAATTTGGCTAAAAGAACATTACAATTTCTAAAATTACATTGTTTTTGGATTATGTATTTCATTAATAACAATAACAATAATATGTACAAATGCTTAATTACATGCATTTGTTACATTCATTTAAATGAAAAACAACCAAATTGCATATTGTTTTCTTTTAGTATCATAATTTCCATATGCAAAATAAAAAAAAAAAAAACATCAAAATTATGTCTCCATAATGATGGTCAGATATCTAATACTCTTGCAAAGGTTACCTTCAAACCTTTGAAAGACTAAGCATTTCGCACTGCAAATATTTGAGAGCAGTTTACTTAATATACCGCGCAGTTATAGAGGCCCCTTGACCCCGTTTACTTGTATGAAAATCTGTTTTTGAATTAGTATATAAGAAATTATTAGAAGCATGTTAATGATAAAATGTTATTTATAAAATGCTCACGTTATTATTATTGAATATATCGGGATTGTTGTTCAGGCGGCGAAGGCAGGCCAGCGCGTCCTCGTGCCGTGTGAACATCACGAATCCGTAGCCCTTCGATCTGCCATAAACAATAATGATATACCATCAGGATATTGATGACTATCCTAAAAATATCTAGTGAGATTTAAAATTTGTGACATATAGTTTGCTATTACTCGAATATTACAAAGTAAAATAAAAATTAAATATTTTCTCAATTATTATTCTATACCATATCTATAATGAAAATAAATGGAATTATTTATCTATTCCATCATTGAATAGATTTTTTTTCCTAGTAAAGGTGAATACTTTACCTTATGTCGTGAATATTCCCAAAGTTAGATTCATTTGTAATCTCAAAATACAAAATAATGACACATTGTAAAAAAAACAGCAATCCACATAAAGTAAAATTTAACATATTCCCGACAGGTTACATTTTCAATAATCGTAATTGTTTTTTTAATATCCTTACAAATGGCCGATTCCAGAAATTTTTAGTATGACCCACATATTAATATATGGTTTAAATTATTATCTACTAGTGGTTTCCTTTCCGCTTCGCTAGATGAAAATTAAAATGAAGCATTGACGGTTTATGGTTCAAATTTGTTCTGTTTCAAATTACTTTTTTCTGCTGTTTATACCTTTTTTTCGTGTATAATAAGAATTATATGTCCTATTTCAGAATATAATGTATGTTCAGAAAAAAAATTATTACAATCCATTCAGCAGTTTGAGTAGGTACCTGAAGGATAAATATCCAACAAATGCATTTTCACATTTTTAATAGATACATAATACAAAGGACTAGGATTGATAAAATTTTAATATACGACAAAAGAAAAAACTTTCACTTTGAAATAAACAAGAAAAAAATTAGTAAATACTAGCTTTATTCCACCAACATCATCACTTTTATCAATGGTTCTCTTCAAGCTTGGAGTATTTAGAACCAACAGCAAAAGAAACAAGAATGAGTTTTATGACTAACGGATGTTTTCCATTGGATAGAACCGGAGCCCTTAGATCCCTCATGACTCGCGCTTCCGTGACCACTGCAGTGCTGGAAGCTCCTCGGACGCACAGTTTGCGCAATGCCGCATCGTCGTAGTGGGCGGGTAAGTTTGACACCACTAAACGGTATCGAGAGACAAATCTGGAATCAAATCAGATTGATTATTTTTATTTGGATTACCTTATAGTTCATTTATGTAATGACTCTAACACAAGTTTTTTAATATTTCCTTTGAATTATTCTACGAAAACATATATTATTTCAAAAATGCATTTGATTTATGGGTCAACTGTGGCACTTTTAAGTTATTTGTTACAAATTTGAATGTTATGGAAACATAGTTTTGATAATACAAAAAAGTCAAGTGAGTTTTGGACTTGTGCACTTAGGATTCTGTACCACTACATAGTATATTTTGTGTTATGTATTTATCAAAAAAAATGTGTATTATTTTCATTTCGTTAAGGTAGATGTGGCATTTCTTGTTTCTCTACCTCAAGGGTCTGACGATGACAGATTAATAACACAAATTGGGGCTCAGCGTTTTAAATTTGGAGTTTTTATAAATTTATATTTATTTATAATAATTAGAGACACAGTTGTATGTTAATCTTAATCTTACTCTCTATTTTCTGACCTATATTATAGGTCAGAAAATTTCAATTTGAATATAAATGTTTAGTTTGTGGTCTCGACCAAATTTGAGGTCACTTACAACCATATAATATGGAGAACATAGTATTAGTTTTCATAACCTCAAATTTGTATCTCAATGGTTACTTTCAATTTCAAATTTGAGTTCAATATCGATTCTGACTGTTGATCACCTCATTTTTGTTGGCCAGTTAAAGAACTATAAACTCGAAAGTTTATTGATAATCAGGACGACACAAATAAATCTTAACATTGAGTCAATATTACAATATAGTCATAATGGTATGACAGCAATATGATGGATAAGCAGTAAATTTAAAGTAACTGCAGAACATGTTTCAGACAACTTCAGTAATAAACCATAAATAGCAGTTTATACAAAATAAATTATGAATAACAAACGAACGAAACAGTTATCACCAATTCACCTGTTTAAATTTTTCAGCATTTGAGTTTTGCTGCGTTCGAGAGCAAGCCTTTTGGCCATGTCGGAGGCCGAGACGCCGACGGCGGCGCGCGTGCCCGCCACTACCACTGGAGTGCATACATTATTTATCAGTATACGATTGCAATATTGTATACACATTCTTTTCTGTGACTGTGAAAAGGAATTATATAATTAAGAGTAATTGAACAGAGTAACCTATATTGTACAAAGGTAAAAAAAATTTTCTTTTGTGCAATGTATGTCAAGCTTTTTAAAAAGACACTTTCATATCATATCATCATAATGTATAATTGTTTTCAACAGCTTATCACAAGACATCTTCAAAATCTTTGGATATTTCTTAAACTGTGAGGTAATGCAAAATTCAGTGTGATATAAAAACAAGTTAATGTTTGTTATAGTATATTACATGTAACAATAAGCAAATTGATAAAATTCAAGACATAGGGAATTTTTGGTTTTTATGCTTGGTTTTATATACAGGTTTGTTTAATCAAATTTAATTATTACCACTCTTTGGTTATCTCTTCAGGATGATGTGACAGTGCGACAGAAGAAAGGTGAAAATTGAGTTACTAGTTTTTCAGCATTACCACTATGAATGCCTGCATATCAAGCCCAAATATGAATATGTGCCGTCAGCAATTAATCAATTGATTATAACGTAGTTCTAGATTGGTAGTTTACATACTCATTTACATTATTAAGATTATAGGCAATGTTCTCATCAAAGATGCACAAAGATGGACAGAACTTTAAATTCCATTTGAACATGAAAGAATAGCAGAACAGAAATGACAGAAGTAGAGTACAATATTTATGGACCCAGTGAGAGTATAGGGACATTGCATTTATACAATAGCAATAAATAAACATAAATGAGACGATTTGATATTTTTTAACCTCACTATTTATCATATCTTTCTGTGCCTTAAATATCTTAATCTTACATACATTTCTTTTTCTCATAACACTTATGTTTATGCCAAAAAATTTCAAATAGAAAGCTGCCTCCACTTCGGCTGGTCTGGTCTGATGGTTATTCTACACGTCTCGATATGATGATAATATTGACTCAAATAGAAAGGCAGGGAGCAGATCACGCTATTCGAAATACGCAGGAATTAGTTTTGAAATAGTTCAAAAAATATATATTAATCAAATAGGTTAGCTTAAGTTAGGCTATAAAATGAAGTTTAGTAATTTAGAAAATAACACTGACAACTGGATCGTCAAGTTCAAATCTAGTTATGCCCGACATTGTCACCGGCAAGAAATTCCTTCACCAGGCTCCCCACCAGTGCAGTGGTGGCAGAATCTTAGTCAGCATTTAACTCTTAAATTGCTAAGTAACGAGTAAACTCTGACTAAAGGTGGATCGATTGATTGCTTTTTACCAGTAGAAAAATTGACCACTTGATAAAATGTATTAATCTCAAAAAATGTACTAATTTTCATCTTAGATGTTGTCAGGGCAGTCGGTAATAGTCTGACAATGACCCGGGTGTGCATTGGAATAGAGCAGTTTTATGTCCAAATCTCGATAGTATTAAATATAAAATATTGTGGAAGGACAAGATGAGTGTCATGTCGTGATAAAAACCTGTCATAACAATTGCTTCATTAATGATGCAATATAACTATGATACTTTCTCGAGTGCGTCATAAATCTGAGCTGAGATTACAATTTTTTTTTAAAATTACGTACCTCCTTCTTTTACAAGGTACAGATTTCTATTGTCTTTAGCTTGTTTTTTCTTATCAGTTTGTAGGCTTTCTTTTTTTAGGGCTGGTTTCACATGCAAAACTTGACCTTCGATTTTCAAATCTTGTACTGGTAATGACAAAAATTTTTCTGCATCTTCTCTATTCTAAACATTAAATTCAAAATAAGACACACAGATAATAAAGATCAGATGCAAAAATGAAATTTCATTCTGTAGTTATAAGCAAATATTTTGATTTTCAATACAGTCTTTATGGACTCAAAAGAATTAATAACTGAAAATTCTCACCAAAAACTTAGCAAAGCCTGTGCCTCTAGAATGTTCAGTGAGTTTGTCAACGCATACAAGTGCATATTTAATCGGACCAGTTTTTTCCACAAAAGTTTTAAGTTGTTCATCATCCACACTGAAAGGTATGTTCCTGATGAACACTGTACAACCATCTTCAGCATCGTTGAGTTTTATACTGAAAAATATGAAAACATGCTTGCATAAATAGACTGTATTTAGATATATGTAAAACTATACTTTTGATGGAGATTTTGAATAAGAGGCAACTTCATAATAGGCCCTTGTTCCTGATTTTGTATTAGCGAAAGCAATACCAGTAGTCAAAAGGCAACATTGATGGTACGGCTGAAGAAATTTTATGCTGATGTATGTTGTATTGAGATTATATATGAAAATTGACATATTTTACTATTATACATAATAAGACGTATAACTACAACAGATCAAATTTTCAACCAAATTGGAGACAAAGAATATTCAATATAAAAAAGAAATTCAGTTCCAGTTTAATTTCAAATTCAAAAAATTTTTACAAGACTTCCAGAAACAATGCACCACAAATAACAGAGTAGTTAATGGATACAGAAAATAATATTAATCTCTAGTATTTCATCA
>BGZK01003924.1:0-17941 GCA_005406025.1 Eumeta japonica
CCTACCAACCTAAAATACCTGCATATGTAGATAAATACATTTATTTTGCCTGTATTCATATTATAATTTCCATTTTAAAATTATTTTTATCATTTCAGTTGACATCGCAAAACCTTCCTTCCAACATACAATCGATGATGATAACGCAAACGATTTGCCACGAAATCCATATGAACGTGTGAATATATTTTCCCGATTATGCTTTTGGTATGAATAAATCAATCTTTCAGCGCTTTAAACACAAAAAATTGTTTGTGCAAAGGAGCAAATACAAATAATTTATCATTGTTCAAACTTTCAATGGAACTAACCATAACCATAACAAATCTTCCAAATTTTGGTACTTGCTCGGTTGCGAGTTGCATTCAATATAGAATTGTAGCGCGATTCACTAATTTATTTCGATCCGACAATCGCACTTTTTATCGACATATATTTTCGAATGCACTAACGACAGTATGATTCAGTAATTTTTTTATAGCGACAATAAACAACAGTTGCATCAAAACGTAAAATTGAGAACATTTTGTAGAATAAAGAATACTTTTCAATTAATACAAAATACACCGTATCGCTTTAAAACAACGCATAAAATATTGTCGCTTAAATTACGAAAATATTGCGATACAAATACTTTAACCGACAGCGAATATCGCTATAAATGTTACTGAATAGCAAGTTCGATAAAATATCGTTATAATTATTTTAACGATACGATTATCGTAATAAAGTTACAGAATCGCGCTACTGGACTTGTTATAAATTGGCTAATTTTGTTTTATTCAGGTACACATTACCAATATTTTTTAAGGGCGAAAAAAAATACTGGATACTAAAGATCTGTATCGGGCGTTAAATGAGCATAAATCAGGTAATTTATCTATATGTATTTTTGTATCTATATGTATGTACATAATTACTACAATAACCATTATTATTATAAAAATCAAATTAATTGTTGGTGGAATATTTTCAACTCAGAAAAAACTTGTTGTTAGTGTATACAATTCATTTCTACCAGTAAAGTTTTTTATACCAGCTGTATATTATACCATGACAGCGGTTAAAGTCGCTTGATCTAAATATACATACAAATTTATTTAACACCGCGTAAAATAGAGAAAACTAAATAAAGAACAAACTTTATAATTGTAAAGTTTTGAGATATTTAATGATTGTGGATTAAGAATTCTGTTTTGTCTTTTTACCATATTGCTATGTATTTTTATAATTCGTTACTTCACTAGAAGCATTAAATCGGCTGTTTTCGACTGCATTGAACTCCTCTAAAGCAAAGCTAAATACAAAATAAATAAAGTAAGCTGCATATTTTTTATCAAAAATTTAAAACATTTAATATTAAATTAAAACATTAATTTAAAAGTAGTTTTACATTTTTTTTTGATCATGTCTACATTCAGAACTTTGCTTATCACCTACTTATAACTATATTTAAAATAATTGTTACAGCTCAGATCTTGTTTTATATAAAAATGTTTTTATATAATTTATTTTCAATATTTCGCTAACAATTTGTTAGCATCTTCAGGAAAAATATATAATTAAATTTTTTTTTTTTTTTTTTTGATAACAAATATTGAACGAAAAAAATTTTTGAGTAATAGAAAAAACAAATTATAAACATGAAAAAATTTTTTTAAAATATAACAGTAATATTAAAATCTTTACAAACAAACAAAATAAAAAGAAACTTGTTCTACGACCAACATTTACTCTTCAAGACAACAACTTGTTGTTTTTGAACTTTAAAATATTTTCAACAACAAACATGCTTATCTACGAGCAACATTTATTTGTTGTTGAAATTATTTTAAAGTTCAAAAACAAGTTATAATCTTGAAAAAATGTTGGTCGTAGAACAAGTTTCTTTATTTTTGGCAAATTTTAATAATACTGTTATATTACAAAAATTTTTTCATGAAATTCTTTTCGTTCAATATTTGTTATCAAAAAAAAAAAAAAAATTTAATTATATATTTTTTCCTGAAGATGCTAAGCATGAAAATGTAAATATATAAAACATTTTATATAAACAAGATCTAGCTGTAACTTATTTTAAATAAACCTACTTATAACTTTTCTGCACTCATTTCAGAATTCTGCTCTGGTTAAGGAAGTTTTATTCTCCTTCGAAATCCAAAAACTCTAATACGATAACAACGCGAAATCCATACAATATACAAATAAGGAATTACGAATTATATTATATATTTTTTTTCGCATTTAAATTTGAGCAAATGATCAAAATCGAATTAGTTCTTCTTCTCCGTTCTGCAGAATCAGATATAACTCTTGTTTTGTGTCTTATTTTCAGTCTTCTGTTATCCTCCCAAGCCCCCTCTCCAAAAAAATTCGTTGCTTTCGTTAAACACTCGCACAATTATGTAATGAATAGCGATCTGTTACCAAACCATATATATATATTGATTCGGTAACAGTTATATATACATATACTAGCATATTACCCGCTACTTTGCTAGCGAAAATTATTGTATTGAAAACAGAAAATAATTCAAGGATATTCGATTGAAATATGGCGTTTAAGCACCGTTTAAAATGAAACATGGGATATAGCATTTTATTCGTGTTTTCTGCTCTTCATTCCATTGGCAGAGTTTTCAGATAGTAAAGGATTTACTGGCTGGGCAATTACCGACGAGAGAGAATAAAGTTAGAGGGTCTCTAATGCATAGATCTACTATAATTAAAATTTCCTGAAACTCGAAATGTAAAAGGATAAATGGACTAGTTAAATATGAACTTAATATAGAGAGCACAAAAATTTAAAAAAGGACCTAAAATTGCCATTGAAATACGTGTTTGCAGTTTCTAAATTTTGAATTATGAGATAGTAAAACGGATAAAAAGATTTTTGGAAAAAGTTTTTTTCGATTTTTTTATCGTGAGATGAGAAGAGGAAAATGAAACAAAATTTTGCTCTTACTAAAAATATTAAACAGCCTTTGGCTCTTATTAAAATTTGGGCCCAGTAGATGGATGATAAGGTATAAAAGCAGGTTGAATCGGTTATTCTATGTCAAACCCTAATGAAAGTAGAACAAAAATTATAAAATGCGTAGCTAGAATAAACTGACAGGTGTCTGGTACTTTTTTTAATTTACAATTGTTAAATATCATCCTCTTCTTGAATGCTTTGTTTTAATTGTATTAATTCCGCAGATACAGATTTATAGATTTCCCCTTCTATTCATAAATCCCTTTCACCTTTTTAGCTTGAAGTGAAAGGCCATTTTTATATTTTTCTGCTTTTCTTTCTAGCAAACAAAGCAAAATAAAAAATTGGACCGAATCCCAGTTTTATCCGTTTTATCCATGATTAATCTTTACACATTTAAATTTTTGTGCTACTTGCATTAGCCCCATAAAAATACTAATTTTATCCGTTTTGCCCTTTTTCGTCCCTAAATTACTCTTTTCAAATTTTTATATTATAATCTACTTTAGGCAAATGGATACAGAAGTATTGCAGGATTATTCTGTAAATCGCTAAAGCTAAATCTGCATCGTTAAAAATCCATAAATTCTGTTTAGCGGCTTTTAGCGACGCATACAGTTCTGTAACTTAAGCTTCTTGATTTGGCAATATCTTGAAATTAAATTCGTCGTAATTTTAGCTTTTTATTTCATTGCTAAAATTTTTTAAATTTATATTTTTTAATGTAAAAAAATCGGCTATATATGGTAAAAAAAAACAGGTTCGTCTCGTTACGAAAAAGAATTCTGGTTTACGAAAAAGCCCAATTTTATGAGAAATCGATTTTCGTTATATCTCGGCTATATATGGACCGATGTCTAAAAATTTTTTGCTTAAGAAATCCATATTTTACTACAGTAGCCTACTTCTAAATCAATTCTTGAGAAATCGGTTTTTGCTATATCTAGGCTATATATGAACCGATGTCAATATATAACATTTTACTTCCAATTTCTTGAGAAATCGGTTTTCCTATGTCTCGGCTATATATGAATCGATGTCCAAAAAAGTTGTTCCGTTTACAGTTATCTATTTGTTATGGCTACATGCCCATTTTGCGCAGGAAAGTGTTCAGGCTTATCAAAAGTTGGATTACTTGAGATATCGATTTTCGCTATATCTCGGCTATAGATATAGTTGTGGTTTACTTCTATATGTGTTTTTGGCACAAAAGAGTTTTGGTTTTCTCCGCCGCCTTGAGAAATCGGTTTTAGCTATATCCCGGTTATATATGGACCGATAACCGAAAAAATTTTTCCGTTCAGATGCCTAGTTTTTACGACTATGTGCCCATTTTTGTGTAGGAAAGTGTTCAAGTTTACCAAAAAGTTCAATTTCTTGAGATATCGGTTTTCGCTATATCTTGGCTATATATGGACCGAAGTTAAAAAAAATTGTTTTTACTTAAGAACGGTGGTAGTTCACTACCGTATGTGTTTTTGAGCACAAAAAGACGTTTGATTTCATAAAACCCCTCGATTTCTTCAGAAATCGGCTTTCGCTATATCTGGGCTATGTGTGGACCGATGTCTAATCCGAATATTTACTGTAAATCAAAAAAAAAAAAAAAAATCAAAATTTACATACAAAATGCAAATTTTTTTTTGGGGTAATCCGGTTTTTCGGATATATCTGAACTATTCGTGAGCCGATTTCGATGAATTTCAATAGCAGCCCGCACGATGATGTTATAGTTTGGCGTTCAAATTAAGTTTCTAACTTTTGTGGTTTTCCCAAAAAAGGTATTTCAACTTACTACAGACATATGGATATCGCTCAAATAACTTCTATAAACGCTGATCAGGAGTATATATATATATATGTATATATACTTTATAGGGTCGGTAATGAATAATGAAAAAATTACAAACGGAATCACAAACTTATATATATCTTACACAATTACTAAGTGTGTTGGTGTAACGAACTTATGAGTAACAAAGCAAAAAAGGTAAAAATAAAGTCTTCACTATACGATAAGGAAAAGGTGCTTAACTGCCAGTTCCTCTATTTCGAATCCTGTTCGATCGTTCGCATAAATACATTTAATACAGAAACAAAAAATTTGTTATTGTATTATTTATTTATTTATTTATTGTTTGTGCGAACGGTCGAAGATGTTCGAAATAGAGGAACTGGCTCTAAGTCTAATATTATGTTTTTGAGAGAGGAATTTTAAATTTAAAGTTAATTTTTAAAAATTAGTCCTATTGTACTATTTCTATATTTTAAGCTATATTTTAATCTATATTTTAAGCTATTATTCCAAATGAGATTGCATATTTAAAAAATAATAAACAAAAAACAATTATACTATATCTTCCAGAAAGTCTTACAAAACAATTGAAACTTTGCCTACGGGTACTTTATAATATCAAGATTACAAAAGTACCATTGACTCAAAATTTGCTTGCATCGACTTAAGCACTTCTTCCTTTTTTCCCTACAGATTTGTTTCTGTTTTGCTTTAAATTTTGTAACATTTAGAAGATGTAAGAGTTTTACAAGACTTTTACTTATTAATTGAGCTATTATTCTTGCATTTGGTATGAAAACATTTTTAATTATTCTATTGCTTGCCTCATAAGCTTTCTAGAAAAACTAAGTTCTGCTATGTTTTTATCATGGATTGCAAAATATATTACATATTTTCAAGATTATTAAGTTATGCAATGTTTCTAATAAACAAACCACTCAACGGTCTGTAACTATTGTTTTTCTCTATCATACATAAGTTCATACATATGAAAATTCTTCTCAAGAATTAAAACGAACCAAACAAAGTTTTTGCTTGACAATTAAAATAAATTCCGTGTCAATGTAATTTTTATTCGATGCATTGTTTTGTACATGCATTTGCTTTCACACGTAAAACATGTTGCATATTTTTACAGTGGAAAAATGTTGGTGAAGGTCTAATGTAGTCAGTCAGCATCAATTTGCGTCTGTTACTCATTTCAAAAATTGTTTGTCAAATTGAATTGAATATCCAATCTAAATCAATTAATATTTAACGATCATGTAATATTGCAGATATGTGCCTGCGTGTGCGGATCTTTCCATTATCAGTCACAACAATTAGTGAAAATCTATTAAAAAGATTATTAAGGCTTTAATTTTTATGATATTTATTGTTTTTAAACATTTTAGTAAAAGATTCACTAGAAAGTAAAAGCACTTTTTGCAGAAAAAATCTGTTTAAGGAAGCGGTTTTATACAAAACACTCCATTAAATGTTCAAAATATATGAAGTGCGACTTCCCATTTAGTTAGATTTTTTGTAGAAAGTATTAATGTAAATAACATTAAAAATTTTATCGCAAATCGCAAATAAAATATTTTTGCTCAGGGTGAGTTTTCAATAAAAATGACAAATGGTATTCGGCAATTCAGAGTTCGAGATCTGAAGGGGTCGGAATTTGTTAAGATATGTATCAAAAACGTCTGGTGTTTTTAAATTAAATCGAAGAGACTTATTCATAAAATATACACAATGCATATACGGCTATTATATGACAAATATTGTATAGAAATCCATTAAATCTGTTGTATAATTTTATTGCATTTTTTACGTATTAACACAAATCAGTATTCTGTATGGAAACGCAGCCTCATATTGTAATATTTGTGTCGTGTTAAATCGTCATCGTGTTGTGCCGTCTTAAGACCTAAACATGCAAAATTTTCAAAAGTGAAGAAAAATTAGGACACAGTAAAAATTAAAATGCAAAAATAAAACCAATTTCACTTTTTCGTTTATTTCGGAGCATGGCACGTTATATAATGCAATAAAAATGAACTTGAAATACTGATTAAATTCATAAAACGAAACTGTCCTTTAAGCTCTTCACGATGAGCTTGGATAATACCATATTAAAATTATTTCCAACACTGAGCTGGTACGATCTTTGAGACTAAACTCCTGAGCCAATTTTATGCTGTTTGAAATAAATGTTGATCCCGTTTGCTTTTATTTTTTATTATCCCCTTCACATACTGTGTGAGGGTATATATAAGTTTGTGATTCCGTTTGTAAATTTTTCAATATTCATTTCCGATCCTATAAAGTATATATATTCTTGATCAGCATCAATAGAAAAGTTATTTGAGCGTCCGTCGTCTGTCTGTAGTAAGTTGAAATATTGTTTGTGAGAAAACCATGAGAGCTAGAAACTTAATTTAAGCACCAATCTGTCAGGTTATCATGCGGGCCGCTTTTGAAATTCAGCAAAATTGGTTCATGAATAGCTGAGATATATCTGAAAACCGGAGGTACCTCGGAAAAATTTGCATTTTGAAGACATTTTTTGATTAAAAGTGAATATTCGAATTTCACTTAGTCATTAGTGACGACATCGATCCACATACCGGAATATATCGAAAACCGATTTCTAGTGAAATCGGGGGTTTCTATGAACTAAAACGTTTTTGTGCTAAGAAACACATATGGTAGTAAACTACCACCATTCTAAAGTAAAAAAATTTTTTTATTGACATCGATCCATATATGTATAGCCGAGATATAGCAAAACCGGTTTCTCAAGAAATTGAACTTTTTTGTAAACTTGAACACTTTCCCACATTAAAATGGGCTCATAGTCGTAAAAATAGATATCTGAAAAGAAAGAAAAATTTTTTCTGTCATCGGTCCATATATAATCGGGATATAGGTATAACCGATTTCTCAAGAAGACGCTTTTTTGCACCAAAAACACATATGGTAGTAAACCAGAGCTATTTTGAAGTAAAGCAAAAAAATTTTTTTGGACATCGGTCCATATATAGTGAAACTCGATATCTCAAAAATTGAACTTTAGATGAATTTTTTTGACATCGGTCCAAATATAGTCGAAACATAGCTAAAACCGATTTCTCAAGAAGTCGGGCGGTTTAGTGAATTAAAACGCTTTTTTGTGCTAAAACACCTATATGATAGTAAGCTACGGCTATGTAGAAGTTAACAAACAAATTTTTTGGACATCGATCTATATATAGCCGGAATATAGCGAAAACCGATTTCTCATTAAATTTGGCTTTTTGACAAACCTGGGCTCTTTTGAGAACCGATATGAACCTGTTATAGGCAAGTATAGATGTCTGCCAGCATAAAAGAAAATATTTTGGACACGGGTTTATATATACCGCGATTTACCAAAAACCGATTTCTCAGAAATTGGACTTTTGGGAGAACAAGGCACTTTTTGTACCGAAACGGACCTACGTAACTTAAAAATCTGAAAGCATACAAAAAAATTTTTTTCTACATCCGCTCATATGTACATATATAGCCGAGAAGTGGTGGAAACCTATTTCACAAGAAATTTTACTTTTTTAAACCGAGATGGACCTGCGGTAGTGAAATATTGATATTTGAAAGCAAAACAAATTGTTTGACGTCGGTCTATATATAGCCGAGATATTGTGAAATCCAAGGGTATTTACGATTCGGCCCAACCGAATATAGCTTTCTTACTGATTTCTTTTTTAATGCGGCACTACTGTTGCTAATACATGCATATATGTATGCCCATTTAGCCCAAAATAATTTTAAAATCCTAAGAGGAAAAAATTGCATTAATGCTGAGCTTTACTCGTATGCCTCTCATTTGGTAAACATAACATAACATTAGAGTTCTTCGAGAATAACGTTTTGATTTTGATGTTGTCATTTAATTAATGCCGTTGTCTTCGTCAAGAAGAATATAAGTGAATAGTTTTAAATTCGGCTTACAAACAACACAGCAGTCTTGGAACGAACCTAAAAAAATAATATTAATAAAAATACAACTGAGTTGAACTTTGTTCGTTCTTGCAGTTGGTTAAAAAAGTGTAAAATAAGTGCATATGAGCGTGTGTACGTAGAGCATATATGTATGTACCTTCTAACGTGTTTTCTTTGTAGTCTAAAATTGTAACAAAAGTATGATTACGCAATTATTAAGTCATTGCGGTAGCAAATATTTACTTAATCATGTGTGTATTTCTTTATTATTCATTACTGTTCAATATTGAAAATAGAAATTTAATTAGCAGAAAAATATTTCTTTCCCAAATATCAATAATACACGTAAACATACGTACATTCATGCATTCGCACAGTATATTTGAACAGTCTACGTTCAAAACACAATATATATGAAATGAGTGAGTTTTTAGAAAATAACACATTAGGGGATTACACAAGGTGTATTTGCGTGACAAAAATACGGCGCTAACTCTTACTATTACATTTACAAGTCACAAATATACAAACATAAAAACAGGTTTACAATATTCAAGTAACCACATTGCCATAAATTCGTCGAACTTATGCCGTTGCCTGTTTCACGGTTGCCATCACCGACATCCCCACACCCGTGAATTGACCTGGAAGGGGTTTTAGCTGGCCTGACATTAATAATATCCAGAACTGCAAGCTTTGATATTGGCCTTCTATAAATCCCGGTGCTCGTACTAACATTGGCTGAGTGGGCCAGTCCATGTTGTTCTGTGAATATCTCGACCACTTTGCCTCTTTTTCATTTGTGATCTAGGCATGTCTGGGTCACATATGAATACCAAGCGCCCAATGTGAATGGACTGTGTTGACAGACACCATTTTGTTCGGCGCGTTAACTCGGGAAAATATTTTCTGATCCAGCGGTACCATATGCCATTTTTCAAGTTTTGGGCGACGCGCCATTGCTTTTGCAGACACATTAGATTGGGCTCATAGGGAGCTGGTGTTTGAGTTGAATTTGCGCAGCCTAATAAAAAGAGGTTTGGTGTTAGTGGATCGGGATCTTAAGGTGTGACTGCCAAGTGAGTCAACAATCTAGCACTTATCATATTTCCGCCTCGATTAGAAAGCCTTGCATTGATCTTTCAGCATCATATGTAATGCCCTTTTACTGCTTGATCTAGGCATTTCCATACTTCCTCTCGGCTGAGTTGGCAGGCGTGTTAGAAATACCATCTTATGCCCAATGCGGATAGGGACGAAGTCATCAAATTATTATCGAAAAAATTACTTACTCCCTGCAGTTCTTTGGCAATACCAACAAAGTTAGTGCCGTTATCATTATGAATTAGCTGCGGCACTCCTCTTCTGTTTACAAAATTGCGAATACAGAGTAAGCACGAATCAGTTGAAAGATCAGTAGCTATCTCCAAGTGAATGGCGCGAACGGACAGGCAGGTGAATAAGGCGATCAAAAGTCCATACTTGTATAGGTGAATGGGCGGACGTACGGTGTGATACGCTCTTTTGACAGTGGGGCTGGTTCGACTTAGGGCGCTCGATACGGCAAATTTGACATCGAAACGCTTGACATTGTGAAACGCTTTGTTTGTAGAGCAACTGCAGCGTCAATGTTTTTCGATGACCTTGCAATTCTAACTCGAGTGCTATTTGAATGTCTATCATCGAAACAGTTGCTCCATCATCAATAAAGGCGTTTGTATGTAAATATGATTTTATTTTTTCCATACAGCTTTACCAGGATATGAAATAAGATGGCATCAGAACTGGCTACTGCATGACAATTTCCATTTTCTGACTGTTGTATTCATAAATTAATTTGATTTGATTCACACTCTTCAGCGCAGCAGCATGCACTGATTTTGGTAACGAAATCTTTGGCAATGGTTTGTGCCACAATGACTTTTGCATTGTTTTAGTTGATGTCTTTCATTAAACATCAGAAACAAAGTTTCATTGTTTACAATTTGAAATCTTATTACTAACTCCGTGGCAAACTGGACACATTTATTTATTTATTTATTTAATTGAATTATTATACTTTACAAAGTAAATTTGCAAAGTATATGTATATGCATAATATGGGCCGAGTAACTGAGACCATATGCCCAAGATGGCATTAACAGAATATTTGTTGGTTCCTGTGACTGAGTGTGTGCGACCTATGCCTTCACATAGGAAGTGGCAGCAACGTGGTTGACAATGAAATTCCTCCAAATAACCGCAAACGATACAGTTAATTGAGACCAATCAGTCAACCAGTGCGGGTGAAAACAAAACTCTCGAAGGACAAACAACAAAACAAGCCTGTCCGCACTTAAGAAATAATTACGATGACGCGAGGGCGTTCTTCAGCCCAGAGATGCTTTGTGGCTGAAACTGGACACATATTGACAGCGATACATGAAAACTTGCGATGACTTGGCTGTGTAACTAAGTTGCGGCGATTCGATTTATTAGTGGCTGGCGGCAGATTGCATGGACGATGTTCAAATAATAGGAACTTTTCTCCTCACTGCTTTTGTCGGTTTACACTGCAGTTACACGACCAAGTTTTGCTATCAAGATTTTTACATGTACTGCTTGTCAAAATTCACAAAATTGACAGCTGTGGCGCAGGCTGCATAACGTCACGAAGAAATGTTAACTTCATTCAAAATTCAAAATTATTAAAATAACAAAGAAAATGCGCAAAAAACGAGGACAGAAAGATTGAAGATTCTTGTTCCACAGAACTTCGTGGCTTCTGTATAATTGTATGAATCGAAGCACAACATTATATTTATTATTTTGTTCACAAACATTATTTTTGTGTTTTAAAGTTACGTTTATCAATTTTTTATTATTTATTTTGAAAAAGACAGCAAAAACTAATATAGCAAAAAATTAAAAAGCCAATATAGTATGCATTTATAAACAAAGCGGAAAAAAATGGCGTCAGCTGTTTTCTTGATTGTAACTTGATATACTTTTATGGATTGAAAATTGTCGACAAGTTCGCTTCAATTTCGGAAATTGTGAGTGTATTAAAAAAAAATGAGGTGTGTTAAAATTGGTAAGCAAAACTTGATCGTGTAACCACCGTGTTATTGGCAATTTACTAACCAGCTCACCTAAAGAGATGGAATTGACAAATGGTGGTCGCCATGTACATTTTTAAAATGAATACGTCACAATATCTCTATCTGGCTTCTTAGTTCCTCGAGACGACCAAATGTTTCTTGAAGAGTTGCAATAACAGCCTTGACGTTGGGGAGATGGATGGATAGTAAGCACTCGACTGCATCGTAATACACGGCTCTTTAAAAATGATCTATTCTGAGGTGTAAATATTTCAAAAGTAACACACAAAAATTAATTACCGCCAAATATACACTTCTTTGCAAACGAAAAGGTAACACAGTTCACTAAACGCAGAAATCGTCGCCTGTCACAGTAACATTTTTTTTTTTCAAATTATTGAGTTCTTAATGCAAATTAACTTTGTTGTCTGGCATAAACAGCTTTCAAAATTGTTATGTACAGTTCAGACTTACAAGCCTAAAATTTATATTTATTAATTTTAGTGACATATTTCCACATATAATGTATGTACAATGATGAAAAAAACTTTGTGATACCTCAAGGTTTTTGAATCCCAATAAAACACTAGCCGTATTGTTTGGTTATGACTGTAATTTGGCCCCATTGCTGATTTTAACAAAAAACTGTAATGCCTGGTAACCAATAAATCGCAATTTATAAAATTATAACTAAAAAAATTTCAAGGAGCTTATTCAAATAAATTAATATCGATATCATTTGTACTTTAATTAAAATTTTCTATACAAATTCTTTTATGTATGTAGATATTAAATACAAATTGATTTTTTAATACACCCATTATTCTTTGAATAATGACTTTTTATTTATTAATAATTTATTTTAATTCAAATATGCTATAAATTAGAGTATAATAAAAAAATCAATATAATATAAAAAAGGTTGAAAAATTACCATCGAGAATTAATTTCTTTTAGTAATACATATATTATACATAT
The DNA here is from genome assembly GCA_005406025.1 of Eumeta japonica. Lineage (NCBI taxonomy): Eukaryota > Metazoa > Arthropoda > Insecta > Lepidoptera > Psychidae > Eumeta > Eumeta japonica. Next base: position 12,797 of record BGZK01003924.1, read on the forward strand.
TGTGTTTGTTTTTGAAATCCAGTGTATTTTACGAATACGATAAAACTACGCACCAAATTCGAAAATTCATATAGTAGAAAGATCGGCGGAGCTAATATAAGCGTGCTAAGTTTTGGAACCGAGCGTTTCGGCAGCTGCAGTTTGCTGCCAGCTTGCTGTTGGCAAAAGTATGGTACCTACCACCCATTAAAAAATAATTTACATTTTGTTATCTGTTCAGCTAAGTATATTATGTGTATGAATAAATGAAAAAAATTATTGAAACTGCTCTTTATTCAACGAATATCAATAAAATGATTAATTGAAATTATCAGTGGAAACCACATGTATTGTTTTTGAAATATTTATCATTGTTTACAAAATATAGTAAAAATACAATTAAATGCTGCATTAAATGTTGTTGAACTTTTTACATACATGATTACATTCATATATATGTACAATACAAAAGCGAATTTTTTGTGAAAGACACGTGTAGGGCGAATTTATGACAAGGTGGCCCTTTTAGCACATATCAATGCTTATCAACTGACAGCGTGACTCAGCCATACAAAAAATGTTTTTTATTGGTGTAGGGAACGTTCATCTTGTAATAAATAACCCCATGAAAAAACTAGTGCTGTAACCAGTCGTTCATTTCAGTGACCGGTCTTTTCGTTCAATTAATAAAGAGTGATCCGTTCGTTCTTTCGTTCACCCGGCCCTTTGAAAAGAAGTACGGTCATACAGTACAGCAAAAAATGCTGCAGGTAAAACTAAACTGCTTCAGATATTTTTATTTATTAAAAGAAGACGATAAAGATGCTGTTTCCATAAACTCCCACAACCGTTTTTCATTATTGAAAGATAAAACGATGAAGTAACTCTTACAGAAAAATTTTAATGAACTTGTTAAGAAACTAGTTTCGGTCATTGGTGAAGGCACTTTTTATGTAATACCTATAAAACGCGGTAATATAGATGAGACTAGAATTGAAGCTAATGTTGAAATAGACCTGGGAAGATTACTGCAGAACTTTATAAATTAAAAAGGATTATTATACCCATCAATTGGAAAGTGCCAAGGATATGCAAATTGTTTTGATCATGTGTGGATCCCCAGAGGTATAAGGAGCTTTGAACGACCTAGGTTTCATAGTAAAAAATGTTATTAATTTGAAAATCGTGAAAAATTCCTAACCAATGTTCCGTGTGGAATTAGAACCAAACGACACTAAATTAAAAAGAATGAGATTCATCCTATTATGTCAAATATCTGTTGCACCGAAAATTACTGTGAAGGAGCCCCACAAACGTACAGGGCCAGTTCAGTTACCACAACTGTCAGAATATGAGCACACAAAAACGTATTGCAAGTTGCCAACAGTTTGCGTTGTGCGTGGAAACTACATGGTAGGGCTAATTGTAACAAACCAAAATAATCAAAACTACAAAATTTAGTAATTGCGGTGGCAGTTATACTGTTAAGAAAAGGCTACACACAATACGATTCAAAGGATCCGAGGGGTAGGGTATGTGGTGGCACAGCCATTTTAATAAATTTAAGACTCAAACACTATTTTTCAGATAATATTAGTGTAGAGCTTCTTCAAGCAACGAAAATTTGTATGGAAAATTGTGGTCAAGATATAGTTACAGCATCAGTTTATTCACCTTCTAGATTCACAATTTCTGCAGATCCATATTAGGAATTTTATAAATCTCTTAAAACTCGCATTCTGGCGTGGTGACTACAATGGAAAACATATATTCTGGGGTCCGTCTAATTATTCCCAGGGGTCGAACATTGTTTAACTCAATTACCAAAATGGGCTTAGATGTTATCTCATCATCAAGTGGGGAACCTAAATATTGACCATCCGACAAACAATAAATCCCAGATGTTATAGATTTTGGTGTCACAAAGAACATCTCCAGAGAATTTGTGGATGTAGAGGCCTTAGATTTGTCTTCCGATCACCCTCTTACTATTGTAACCATTTCATTATCGCACAAAGATACGAGGTTCCTTTCACTCGTATGAATGCAATAAGCCGTAGTAATTGGCTGAGATTTAAAAGCATCTCAGTAGGCATTCCTCGGAAAATATCCACTACGAACACCTGGTGACGTTGAACTGAGCATTGAGAACTTCAGCAAAATGATGAACCAGGCTGTTGAGCATGCATGCACCATATATCACAACCTACTTTGAATCGTATTTTCTCTGCAGATATTCAACATCTTGTAAGTGAAAGAGAAGTGCAATTACATTTTGTACCTCACGAAACTCAAAAGCCATTGGAATAGGAGGTAAGGAAACAATACTGGGCAAATCGACAATGTCTGTACATGCGTTTGGGGTGAAAACAGCTTTTAAGTGGTCAGCAAACAGGTTACCTTTTTCACAATCGCTATGTGTCCAATCTCCACTTGAATTGCGTTGAGGTGACTTGAACTCAACCGGCCTTTGAGGTTTCTAGCCGCTTTCCGGCGTTACATCAAGATTTTCCAGATATTTTTTAAGCGATGCAGTTTTTTCAGATGCTGGCGAAAAATACACAAAGTATGAAATTACACACCATGGCAATAATGTAACTTGAGAACAAAGAGAGAACAACATAATACCCTAGACAGACGACAGCGTTAATTTGCATTAGTGGCCTTTTTCTGCATTAACTCGTGCATTATCCCCATTTGAATGCGAATTAACTCAGTCATAAATGCACAAAATCAAACTGCATTTATACTAAATTCAGTTCCATAATATGGCAGCACCGTTGAAATCAGTCAGTTGTTTACATTTTGCTTACTATTGTGAATGAAAAATGGAGTCACAGACAAAAAATTTTAGCTATCTTATTTGTTTTCTTAAATATTAATTTTATGTGTAAATTATCTATTCTGAGGTGTTAATATTTCAAAAAGTAACACAAAAAAATTAATTACCGCCACATAAACATTTCTTTGCAAACCAAAGATCACACAGTTGAATAAATGCAGTTTACTAAATGCAGAAATCGTCGTCTGTCACCATAAAATTTTAATTCAAATTAGTTAGCTCTTAATGCAAATTAACTCTGTCGTTTGTCTAGGGCATAAGTTAGACAATTACAATATAAAACCCCATTTTCTTGCGTACTTGGCTGTGTACAACTTGTTTGTGTGAAAAAGCACTTGTCATCTGGAAAGAGCACATAAAACTAGGCTGCTGGTAGGTGGTACTTGCATGCTCAACAGCTTGGTTCATCATTTCAATGCTCAGTTCTACGTCACCAGGTGTTCTTAGTTGGATGCTTTCCGAGCAATGGCTACGGTTTATCACATTTATATGTGTAAAGGTTAGCTCGTATCTTTGTGGAATGCGAATGGATACAATAGTAGGAGAGTGAACAGAAGACGAATCCACTCTAATTGTTCTTTGTAAAAATCTATAACATCTGGAATTTTTGTCGGTCGGACGGCCAATATGTAGGTTCCCACTTGATATGATATCTAAGCCTATTTTAGTAATTGAGTTGAACAATGTTCGACCTCTGGGATTAATTAGACAGGAACCCAGTATGTGTGTTTTGCATTGTAGTCACCAGCTGTCGACCAGTAGTGAGCAAAAGTTTAATACGTGTTGATAATTTTTGTGAGTCAAATCTGTTTCGTATTCTTCGTGATTAATTCATGCATAATCAGAAAGGGCCGACTAAATTGCCAATAATTTTTAGAGACTAGAAAAAAAATTGACAGGGTCGGTCGTAAAAATTCAAAATGCAAACTACTTTAAAATCGACACCTTTAGTGAAAATAGCCACATCTGGAGGCGTGAAAAGTGAAAAGAATGAGCAGAAGAATATAAATGAATAAGTGAACAGATATCAATGATGAAACTGAACAGAGTCCTCTGTTCATTAAAATAATTTGTTCAAAAGAACAAGTTCGTTCATGAATATCACAACACTATAAAACCTTTGCAGTTGTATTCATAAAAAATGTTGTATGCTCATTAGGCTCTTATCTGATAAATTTCGTGCAATATAAATCAATTAAATGTAAACTTAAGATATTTAATAATTAATTTTTCGAACTCATAGCAGATATGAAACAGGCAGATTGCACTCCAGCTTATAATTCTTAAATTTTTCTTTTCTTGTATTAGTCGCTACAATTTATCGCAAAAAATTCTTCTTGATTGAAGAAAAAACTCAGAATTCGAAAGCCCGATTAATATTAAATAATTGAAATATTTTTAATGAGTTCATGCATGTGAACGAGAGAGTAAAATGAAAGTATGATAAAATATTTTGTTTGGCAGTAATGATGAGAGAGTAAATTTTTAATGTGAAATTGTCTAGTAAATGCGTTTATGTATTAGTATCTTACTGAAGTTTCTCGACTGAGCTGTCAAAGCATCTCACAAATAAAGATGACGATTTTGACAGCTGCTCAATGGAAACTACAAATAATGATGTAGTTAATCCTGCCTGTTTGATGGCATATACAGAAACGCCATATTTCTCACTAGTCGAGAAACGATGGAATTTTTCCATCTCCAGTTCGAGAAACTTCTCAACTACAGAAACGAAGCACAGATTAATTTTATATGCCAAATAAGTTGCTTGGTAGACTTGCCAGATCGCATACGACAAAAAGATTAGATGTGACATAACAAGTTGGAATATATATTTTCTTAAAGGCGAAAATAAATTTTATGGAAGAACTACATATATAAAGTTCTGAAGATTTTTCAATTTTTGTAAAGCAATGTTACAGTGATGATGATACGATTGATGAATCAGGTTAAGGAATAAGAAAAGCTCAGAAGACACTTTTCATTTGAATTTAGTTCAACAAAATTTGTTACCTTTTGTTCAGTGTGTATTTCCACAAGAATGCTACATAATGAACAAATATCATTTTAACTTAACAAATTAAATTTTCCCGTGATTATCAACACATTAGAAGAAACTCTAACAAAAGTAAAATAAAGACCGTTTGGCCACTCTAGATAGCAGGCATTTTTGTCTACAGCTGAGTTTCTTAAAACATACTAAATATGTACATATGTACTATGTACATATATATTTTGAGTTTTGAGTATGCACTTTAAAATTTATTATTTTAAAAATTAAGTAAGTACATTTTGCATATTCTACTTCCCATACTTTTAATTTT
>BGZK01003925.1:0-17932 GCA_005406025.1 Eumeta japonica
AAGTCTTGCCTACCAAAATGAACATGGGTTCATGCATCATCGATATGACGAAAGAATTTGTTCAAGCTCGGAAAAATACTTAGAAAATCCTATTTCGGGTTGCCATCAATCGCTTAAAGATAACTTTCGATTAGTAGCTTGTGATGGAAGTAAGACTGGAGACATTATTTTATTTATGCGTATTTCTTGTTTCGGGAAGCATATAGTTACGAAATTTGAGGCTTCTGACACGAAAGGTACGCTTAAGATGGAAGACCAGCCCAGTCCTAAAGATAGGATTGAACGAGTTTGTACTCCGGGAAAAACTTGCCAGAGTGCTGAAGACCCTTGTGCTTGTGGAGCCGAAGCGATACCTGGTGCCTGCGGCGCACCTCTTCGCCGCCATTCCATCGCGCCAGGTTTTCATATTGTATTTACATTTTTATTGTAAGTCATGACGGTCAGCGCGTGACCCTCGGGTCAGGTCAGGTTCACGCCACTGTCCGACGTGAGGTTTTCTATTCAGTCTGATGGGGTATGAGCCTCAGGCCCTGCGCCTGCGTGCGGGCCACCGTCACCGACGCGCATTTTCGCCGTGACGCTGATACCGGCGGAGTAACGTGCTTTTCGAGGCACGGAGCGAGAGGACTGTATTTAAGTTAAAACACATCGGTCAATTCCCCTTTGGTCAGTATTTAAACTCGACAACTTTCGCTCGGCCACCAGCGCTCTTATATTACTATTATTACATTTGTGTATACTTATTGATTCAAATTGTTTTAGCTGATTTCTTTATAATTAAATTTAATGAAAATTTAAAACGATTTCAATAAATTCACAATAAATATTACTTTGTTCACTATGACAAGAAAATGTTGTGCCTACTGATTGATTAGTAAGCAATACTTTTAACTTCTGAGCTATCAAGCAGGTAGTATGGGGCTTGAATGCTTACCACGAGCAAGTTGACCAAGTCTAATTTAAATTAAATTAATTTTTAACACTCTGTGTCTCGGATAGCACGTTGAGGCATCAGACTCGGCCGTTATAGTCACCTTCGAGATAGCGAAATCATCAGACAACTCTCTTTATATTCTTCTAAGCTGATGATATTAAAAAAAAAACCTACTTTAATGAAAGTGCTCGCGTAAGTGCTGCAAATATTTTCTCGGGTCTTGTGCTTGTCTGTAATACGTTGTTGATAATATTAAATAATATTAGTTTTGAACTCGCATCTCTACCATCCGCAACTGTGTTCATATGGTGGTGTTGCAAAATAAAACATTTCTTTCCCAATAAAATCTCTTATAAAATTAATTAAGAAGTTATTGAATGAAATATACATTATCTTTATAAATGTCATCACAACACATCCCCTCAAGTGATGCTAATCAATATAGGTTAGAGACCATTTCTTTACAAAATTCTGTGTAATAATGATACTTTCAAAAAGAGCTTAGCAGTAAATATAGCCAGTTATTAGTGATTTGTATTAATAGTAGTTATGGAAAAATACATTAAAAAGCAGGCTAGAGATGCATTTTGTTATAGACGCGTTTTGTGCACAAGGCCAGATGAATACACACTACGATGTTACAGATTGTGATGATCAGTTTCCTAAACCCGAATATCGAGCACCACTTGAGTGCAGAAACACCGACCCCTACTGTCTGCACGTACCTAAAGGTAAGAAAAAACATTTTGTTTGTCCTTTGTTTTTATTAAATATCTTTGAATAAATAACGACGTTATATTCTAAATTTTGATACTACCATCTGGATTAAAGACTTACGTAAACTAATGTAATACTCAATAACACTAGTTAATTTACAACTGAATTGCGTAAAAACAAATAAAAATATATTAGAAAATAGAATAATATAAATTCAATATTATTTTATACGCGTGCATTAGTCCGAATCTGTTGGTGGTCAGGTTATAACAATGTATATGAAGAGGTAAACGCAAATGTGAATGGGAATGACTTGAGAATTAAAGTACCTACAAAAACGGCCATCATCAAGAAGCTCAGCCAGACACATGTCGATTTACAATCCCCTTATATGAGGGCTAACCGCGACGGCGTCTGCGACGCGCCCTGTTCTGATAATCAGATCAGTTTGTCATTTCCTGTTCATGCGACGGGGGACGAATCGGCACCTTTGCAGAACACGCAGTTCTGTTGCACCACGGAAGGCTGTCCTCAAGCCGCAAAACATAACGTGTCAGCAAAAGTTGCCAGTAGAGATCGCATCAAGGACCTGCCCAACAATAGGGACAATTTTGTTTTGAAAGTGATGAAAACGGCCGTAAGTATCGATAAAAAATGTAAGCTCGAGTTTGAAATTGTCACTCCTAAAGGCCCAGACAAGATGCCGGCCGTGAAATGTATTGACGCTCGCAACGAAACTATCCCAGAATGCATTTGTTACTGTCCGGCTATGATGAGAAAAATGAACAAATAGAATCTATGCATTCAAACATGCAAACTACGTTACATTAATTTTCTTGCCATCACTTGCTGACATCTATCAGTGTTATTATTTAGTGTTGTCGTAAAAATTGTGCAGATTGCTGCCCGACTGGGAAGAAGTTCGTATTTCAAATGCCGAGAGACTCGTGCAGCCTCAACCACAAGCAAAGGCTCCATTTCAATTACGCCAGCGACGGATTGGGAGAGCTCACAAGGGAAGACCCTTTACAGCTGACGTCGCCCACCGACGAGAATTACGAGGGTCCAGCCTGCAACTACTCTAATAATGTGATAAAAGTACGAGTGGCCAAAACTGTAGAACTGCTCGGCCGGAAGACTAACCTTGAGTACAATTTCATTACACCTGTGCCCAACTATAACAAAACTGCACCCACGAGGGACACGCGCACTGCGCAATACGTACCGACCTTATACTCGCACTGTTGTTCTCCGTGTTGAAGCTGTCGCATATTTTGCGTAAAAATATGTCATTGTAATATTATTCGTTACAATATTGTTAGGTTCGTTGAAATTTATAAATGGCTACTATAAATCTTACAGTATATTTAAAACTATGTTCGGTTGTCAAAAATGTCATCGATATTTTTAAGAAATATTAAATTTCAATATTTCTCTAAGGTACAGTACTGCTTTTATTACAATGTTTTTATAAATAAAAAACGAAAATTCCGCTTATTTGTACCTACTGTTAAATCGAATACGATTTCTAAAAATCCTTATTAATATAAGCTACATATTTTAAGCACATATATATGACAGGTGGCGAAACGGAACCCTCATGGCCTACGTGTACATCTACTGTGTGATTTAATATGTGTGCTTTAACACGTGTCATTGTCTAGTCAATTATTCAAATTAATATAATAAATTATGAAGCGCAAAACTGTCTAGCTTTGAATCAGAAGCAGAAGTTGGACCCTCTTAGGGTTCGCGATCTGAACTTAGGTTATATCGGATTGTCGCGAAACTCCACGAGCTGATATTATGTTTCATGTGCTTTTCCTGTTCTACGAAAAATAGAGCTGTTTGCTCTCTTCCCACGCCTACAGCGTCAGGGCGTATCCTCACTCGTTCGGTACTTTGTACCGACATAAGTTGACCGTAGCATGACCGTTAGGAAAGTAGAGCGACCGTAGTCTAACTCTCAGTTCCGTTCTGAGTTTGGAATCGAGACGGCACAATTTTGCGCGGCCATGTAAATTGCTTTTTTAGGCACAGTAGAGCTCCCAATTCGTAAGATATAGCAATAAAATTTATATGAGTTCAATATCAATTATAAAGAAGGGAAATATAAAATTTTCTGAGATTTCTCGAGTTTCGTTCACATTAAAAATGTCTGTATAAAATAAAGTCGTATACTTAATACTTCTCAAGCATCTCAACCTTAGAATAAACGTCTTTAGCACTAGGGGTATCGACATAGAAGCTCAGTATGAGACTATCTATATCATTGTCAAATAAAACATTATATCATCAAAGTCTCGGTTGGTATTAATTCAGGTCTCAAATGAGACAAATAATAGATATCGAACAAAATATTAATCTCAATAAAATCAATCAACCTTACGATCGAATTTCGTAACTGCGCTAGAGCACTTTGATTCGTTCATACACATATTAAAAGGCTAGTTATATAAATCTTCTCAAATAAATAAACTTCAAGTAAATTATACCTTAAAAAAATTAAAATGCAATATGCAAATAACATATTTTGCACGATGCATAGTGAAATAGAATAATATACAATAACTAAATGAAAGGAAAGAAATAAAATAAAATTAAATGTAAGCAGTAAAATATTATATTATAGTTAAGCAGTTAAAATATATTATCTTTGTCGTTTTGTGCAAGATTTCCTACATTTAAACCGTACTTATTTCGGCAAATTATTTACTACTTGACTTTATTACAATGTTTGAATTTTGTGTACCAGAACCACCTCTAGGGATACGAGTTCAATTTGCAATGAAGCCAGGAGTACGACCTGATCTCCTTGCAGATAGAGCCCCGCTTGGGGACCCATACAGCCCTCGACGAACAGTCCTGATGCGTATCAGACTGCGTAGAATGACGGAAACCGAAAAATTCTCGCTCATTTCTATTTAGTATAATTCACGACTCTCATGTGATTGCACGACGATTCTTCTTTGATTTTATATAGTTGCTTTAGATCAAAAGATTAAAATAAAAATAAAATTTATATGAACAATAATTGCTGACAAAAATAACCAGGAACTGTCAAAGAAATCATAAAAGTTCAATATGTGGGCCTCAGCCCATGCCAGCCAAAAATGTAGATCAAGACTATCTTTTGAAAGACGGGGTTGTAGACTACGTATAGGTACCCCGATGTCCGGGGCCGGGCCGAGTGGGGCGGTTTCAGAAGTGACCCAAATTTACCACCGCTCAGTAGATAACGCCGACTTCACAAACAATTCTACGGCTGCTGTAGCTGACGCCATTCAGTGTCTGTTTTGTACTAAAATTCTTAGAACGATTTCAGCCGTTTTCATTTCAATCTTTAAGACTAAAAGCTCCTCGCCAACGCAGACGTTTCGCGTTAAACCGTCGGCCGTGTGTCCCACCCGATTGTTTATAATTTTTTTAATGCTTTCCATTTTATCGTAACAATATCGAATAACATTATTATTTAATGTAATCAAGTATACTCTTTATAATAAATTTGTGTACAAATATTTCATATAAAAAAGTTAGAATAATACTTTAAATTAATGTATTTTATCAAAAAATCTTGCTTCAGCTTTAATGCTGAAAATAACAGTTTCACTTGTTGAGTATCATAATACGTAATGTTTTATTTAAAATGAATTGCATTGCTATTTTTAATTATTATTCAATATTACGATTAAAATTTTTAGAACGCCATATAGTAACCAATGACGGAACACCTCAAACGTTATCGAAGTTTTTGTTAGCTGTAAAGATTATTTTAAATTAAAATGTACAGCACCTATTCTTTCTTTGTTTATTTATATCTATTACAAGTAAAATAACAATAATATTTGAAATTAGTACTCTTCAAATGAATTAAAGAGAATTTGAAAAAAATTTTAATTATCGATTGTTTCATATTTTTATTTTTACTATTTCTATTAGGTACCATTTGTAATAAATAGCTATAAGGTACAACGATAATATTTAGAAATAACATATCAAAAAATAAGCTACCATACATGAATTTATAATCTTATAGTTACAACAATTCGGTAGAATCCAAAATTTGGATAATTATTTATTTATATAATCATTAAGAATAATTTTTGAACCACATGATTGTTAAACATTATTGTATGTGTTAAAGAATATTTGAAATAGTATGCCGTACATTTTGCAATGATCTAGTGTATTTAGTTCATAAATATACATTATATAAGTATAGAAAAGGAATTATATAAATGCTGTATAGTAATATATTACCTATATTGCTTCTACAATTATCGACCAATTGAAAATTTGGATTAACTTACGGTACCACTACTTTTTTACGGCACTAGGTATTTGTCATTCGTTTAATGATCTGTCAAGTAGGAGAAAGTTGTACAAAAATAACTACATTTTATCATTTGCAAATGAAAAATTCCGTTTTCCCATGTTCCACTCGAAAGTGACAGCCTAAAGCTGAGACTTATTTTCTGTAATAGTAGCAGCCTTCTAAACGTAATTCATAGTGGGTCATTTTACAGGGTAGTCTTTGCCATGAGCCTGTAATCTGTAAAACATGTACACGCGCGTTGGACTGGGGTAAACCAAGAAGTCTCAAAAATTCAGGACACCTTGGTTTGGCCTTGCCATCTGCGCCTAGCGTTGCGCGCAGGTAAAGAGGACAACGCGTTGACATGAGGCAATGCCTCACACTTCGGAGACTTTAATTTTGACAAGACTAAGCAACAACTACTATCAGCGTAAGCTAAGTGATAAAGAAAGCTTTTTCTGAACTTGTTCCAATCTTTTAATGTACATCTGATAGCTAGGATACTATACAATACTACAATATTTTAAGAGGCTACGTCTCACATAACATTGTAGGTAAGTGTAGGTTCTTTCAGTATTTTAACCTGACATGTGATAAAACCTAAAAATCCGGAAGTTGTCTGAAAAATAACATTAATGTGGAATATAAAACTAAGAGCTGTCCGACGATCACTCGTAAAGTGCGGATTTTGGATACGTCAGCCACTGATTATTTTGAACAAAATACACCACTTTAATTGGTAGTGTAATTCCCTGGTGAACTTTATGTGAAAACGCTTCTTAGAATTAAGAGCCATGCTATTCTTGGTGCATGATTCATTAATCCTGTTTATGTGTAATTGTAAAGTTTGCAACTTTTGAAGATTGTTAATACCATGATATTTTTTAAAATCCTCATCACACATTTTATATTTTGATTTTATAATATAGGACAAGTCATAATAAATACAAGGGAAAATAATGGACCCAAATGTTAACCTTATAAAACATTGGAAGAAACTGTTTTAGCATCAGATTAAAAACAATGTGTTCTGAATAGCTGTGGTCGATTTTGAAGATAGGACTGACACCACCTCGGTAATGACCCAAGAATGTCCGTGTACTCAAGCTTTAGTATCAAGAGATCGTGCTTTACGAGATCAAATGATTTTCGAAATCCATGTATATAACATGTACTTCACCTTGCTTGTCTATTACGTCAGATATGTCATTGACAGCTCACTAGATTGGATGCTATTATTATATCATAAAAATATTAAACATTATATGTATGACTTGAATTAAAGTAAATTGGCTTTGCGTCATTTACCAGTCATCATGGTTAAGATGGGGTTGAAACTTTCGAAGCTCAGGACTGCATGGCAGACCGACCATCTACATAAGCGACTGCGACAATGACCTAAACACGGCACATGCGCAGTAAAGTCGATCTCTTCCTGAAAAGTCTTTCGTACCTCGTTGTGTTAGAGCCACCCTGAGGTCAATTTGACTACGTCACAAAAAGGGTTGACTCAACCAATGCAATAGTACACTTCACAGTATACATGCGTGAAATAATAATTTCCTATGTTGCGTTTCGTTTAGTGAGTTAGAGTTCCGGTGGCCCACTCCATTACCGAACCCTTTCCTCCATTGACCCACTCGTTCCTGCATTAGATATTTTATTCTTACCCAAGAGGATACCGAAACACTGATGATTCCTTTAGGGTCACGAGTATCATGAGAGCGGTAGCCAACCATTCTAAGTTGGCTGGTTGTTTGCTCTTTAATATTATAAACAAATATCTACTGGATGAGCATAATAAAAATCTTACGAGCTCTGACAAAGCCGTGTTTATACTAGTTTTAACATGCTTAAAATCTATCGCGCTGAGTCAACTTAAATTTTTAAGAAACCTAAGTCTAGTGGACCTCTTTCGATTTCTATAAGCCACGTTTCGATCGTGTAATCCTTTAAAAATCATACGAGACTAGCTTGTGCGAATATTTCGCACAAATTATGTATAATAATTATCTGTTTACAAAATTACTTTAAAAATGAATTTCTTTTCTATTACAAAACTTCATAAACAATATTTTAAGTATATTATATAGTCATCTGATTTGACTAACTTTGACGTCTCTCTGTTTGATTTTTCAGTGTTCGTCGCCTAGACATTTTATTTTATTATTTTTGTAATTATGTAAATAAATCAATTCAATTTAAGAATCAAAATTCATCGCAGCTATTCAATTCGTTTCTAATTTTGCACACTGTTCATAACGTTCTTCTTTTGTCGTATTACGAGCTCGCATGACAGATCGAAGAAATATTTGAACAAAATATTTTCCGACCGTCAATCATGTTTACGATGTTTCTAAATTAAAGTTGTCAGATGGCAGCATATATATAATTTTAACAATTGTTTTGAATTTATATTTTTCGTAGCGAAAATTTAGAAGTATTCAAATTTTGAGCTAAATTTTAACACCTATTCGTCTAAAACATATATGCGTTCATTGATTTCTAGAGAAATGCTATGCCGTTATAGATAATTGAAAATTCTGATGATCACGAACTAGTCCCACGCTGTGAAACTTCAGCTTCTTCAGGAATTCGGAAAAGAAACTGCACTCACCTGCACTGCACAGTGTTGCGATCATGTTACGATTATTGTCCGCTTGTCGGGTTATTTGTCAGAAGCGTGACACCATTTAGCTTATCCGTATTGTATTATATTTACAGATGTTCGGACGTAATCACTCGTTTCATCTCATTTGGCTAGGTACATTTAGTTGCATAGCGAAATTCAGAAATGATTCCCAACGCGATTGTGAAATTCAGAATCGATATAGATTTTCTACCAAATAAAATCGATAGCTTGACCAATTCTATATAAAAATGTCTTAAGCCACAAAAAAAAGCTATAGGAGTTACAAACTTTAGTTACCTCAATTAGTAAAAGCTATTAGTATAACCTTAAAAAAATTCTTTACGCCATGCACCAATTGAATGCGCCAACAATATTTCAATCGGAGAGCCACCACCCCATCCACAACAAGAGTTGAGCCGCCGATCCGCACGTCCCTGACGGCTCGCGGCCGCGCCGCCCGGCGCGCGGCCACCGCTCAAAATAATTTGGGAGAGTGTTCTTCAGCTATTGGGGAACCAAAATCACACAATAAGCGGAACATTGAACAATTAAAAAAACAATACTATGTTGCATATGCGTGTACTATCATTCAGAAAGTAAACAGCCCAGACACGGAGCAAAAGCCTAAAGAAGCCAATTAGGATATCTAAAAAACTCCATAAGGATCATTCGGGTACTAATCCCTAATGAAAAAACACCGGACAAGTGCAAATAAGGCTCGCAATCTAAAGGTTCCGTACAAACAAGTATGTCATTTCATCCATTAAGAGTATCGACGATTCTCGCCTATTTGCGAAGCCGATACTGGCTAAATAAAATTAACTATAATTAAAAGACAAAACTTTGTTTTTCCTTTTAATTATAATTGTTCGAGACATTTTTAAGATACTTTTTTTGTGAATCTAAATTTTTAAACCAAGAAGAAAAATGTTCTTCCACACATCAGTCTATATTATACTTTATAGTCTAACTGCAAATATCAATATAAATCGGAATTTTTGGCAGTTCTAAAGAATCGGAGATTTAAGTATTTGATATTAATTTCAATTTGACGTTTTATCGCGTTCTTGAAAAAAAAATATCATGAAAGATATCCAACAAGTGATCCTATAAGTACCTCAAAATTCCGTATTCCGTATTCCGAATTCCTATTAAAAATGTTGCCAAATAATCGGAACCATCATTACCAATTTCGGTCTTAAAGCTGCTAAGAAAAGTATTGTAGTTCAATAAAATTTTATTTATTAATCACAATAAGTCCTCGGATCAGTAAGGATCGCTCTAGAAAATCTTATGGAGATGTAATTGTTGGCATATTAAAACATGCCAAATTTTTATCTACACAAATCGAAGAGCCTGCATAAAACAGTTAATGGTTGTCTGTGAAGAAAGAGAGATATGCAAAGAACGATTGTGTGGAAATCTGTAGTTTCTGCCTACTCCACTAGAAATAGATGCGAACTTAAAAAAGGTTTTTAGTAATCTGAAACAAATAACATTCTTAGAGATCACTTGAATTTTGTGCTTTTATTTTAAATTACTATGTAATGAGATTAGAAAAATATGAAGTCATTAATAGCTTTAAATATCGGTATAATCTCCATTTATTTTTACTTGTCTGTCATTTCTAGAACATCATAAAGTCATGAAGCTCATAATACAAAATAATGTAATCGTGCTTGATCTTAGGTACACCGCTGGCGTCCCTCGACCGCACAAGTTTACTCACAAAATACAATTCTTCCACTGAGTCGCCCCAACGCCGCGCTATTTTCATTTGGATCACAAGAGTGCCCAGTTTACATTTCGCTTCTTCATAACTATGGACCTTATGAAAATGTAGCAGAATTCGGTACTCAAGCTACGGGTTTCATTAACAAATGTTTGCAGATACATGTTCAGAGACAAAAATACATGGAATATTTTCAACACCCCAGCGATACTAAAAACATATCAGTCAAGTATGAGTCAATGAATTTGCATTCCCTTCAAGAGTATTTTCCGTTGAAACAATGCATTTCGCCTCAAGTTTTCTTAAGAAGCACGAAATCGGGGGCAGAAGAGAAAGTAAGGAAGGAATTGACATTCAATGAAACTGGCGACTATATCGACTCTTTGACTCTTTTAGAAGGGAATCCACCAGAAATAACTGTTGCAAACGTGTGCTGCCCCACGAAAGCAAAAAGTTTTTTCTCGAGTTTCTTTAGGGCAGCCGGGACGCAAGCGGACGACTGTTCACCGTGCTGCAAACGGAAAACTTCTATTGCTGGAGCGGCAAACGTTAGTGAAGATGCATCGTGTCCAAATATGTTAGGTACAGTATCACATATAAGGATTGGGCCTCCGCCTCCCTGTTCAGTTCATGGCGCATCTTGTATTGGATCATGTAATTTTAAAGGCGTTAAGATCTTACCGAACGAAGAAAGAGCGCGAATCAAAGTTAGTACCGTAAGTAATTCCAGAAGAGGTGTTTTTGAATTGGCGGTTCGAAAACTTACCGGCGCACCTCTTGCAAAAAATGAACTTTTACTAGAATGGACACCGCCGTCGTCTTGCAGTCCGCCCTGTGCGCCGCCATGCTCAGGGCCGGGCGCGCCCTGCTGCTCGACTGTCACGTGCAGCCCTCTTAAGTGCAAAATGATAGTTTGTAAGCCTAATTCTTGCAAACCGCATCGTAAGCCGCCTTGTCGCCAACTTTGCCATCCACCACCGTGCCAGCTCGGTTGTCGAGCGCCGTGCCACTCCAAACCGTGTCTCATGTGCAAACCTTGTATCAGATCTGATCCACCGCCTCCTTGTAGGCGACCCCCCGAGCCATGCCCGTTCAAGTGTACGCGGGTGTGTTCAGTAGGAAGAGGAAAATTGCGCAAGAAGAAGGGCGCCGTAAGGATTCGCCCTCACCCCCGGCACAAGTCCCCGTGCTTGAACAGAAAGCCAGAGTGCCCGGCGGCCCGCGCGCGCAGCGCCGCTCGCCTGCTGAGGCCCGCCGGGCGCACCGCGCCTGTCCACGGCGCGCTGCTCCGGTTGTCGACATCCCTGTTGAGAGTTCAGGCTCATATTAGCCACTATTAACCACTTTTAACATGTAGCAATAAATAATTTACACAAAAGTAGGAAATAAAAAATAAAAAAAAAATTTATAGTAAATTGGAAAATATCATCTCAAATAAAATATAAAGCGTATATGCCAACTAAACAATTTTTATTCCAATTATTAATTGTGCTGATACACTTTTACAGAATATATGTACAATACTCTCAACGACGTCTACATTTTGTAATAAAATCATATTACGACAGTTCATATAAAAACGAGAACATTCATAATCATAAAGCACAATCGCAAATACTAGAGAGCTACATTTTTTTAATATACTCATTATTTTTAACCCGCTTTCTAAACTCGACGCCATCTATAATCTGAAATTAATTCAATATTAAATGCGCAATAGCACATAAAATATAAAGCGATTTATATAAAGCTTATGAGTTTTCATCACCTATATTATTAAATTAACAGCATATAGTAGTGGTCGCGTTCTCGGAAACAACTCGAACGATTTCAAGGGCTCATTGAATACAGTAAAATGAGAGATAAAAATCTAATAAAAATCTCGAAAAACTCGTTTTCTACGGATTTTCATACGTATGTATACTTCGAGTTGACTACTAAATAATCAAAACGAAAAAATAAAAGCATAGTAATTTAAATGAAATTTGAAATGTTGACTGCCCATATTCAATAGAATACGCGCAAATTAATCCATACCAATATTATAAATGCGAAAGTGTGTCTGTCTATTGTGACCTCTTCACGCTTAAACCGCTGAGCCGATTTAATTGAAATTTGATATGAAAATAGTAGTACGAGTCTCGGGGAAGGACCTACTTTTTCTGTGTATGTCCGCCTGTTTGTTTGTATCTTTTATCATAGCTCAACAATAGTTAAACTAATTTTAATCAACTTAAATGTACCAATAGATTATACCGTTTTATAATTTATAAGCTATGTACAAAAGTATCTCTATCTGTCTGTCTGCTATTTTATTATTACCCCTAAACCGCTATATTGATTTGGATGAAATTTGGCATACAGATAGTTTGACACTCGGGGAACGGACATAAGCTACTTTTTGTTTGTGACCCATTGTTCGTTTACATTTTTTTTCATAGCTCAACAGTAGTTAATGATGAAAATGAACTTTAGTGTATTACTAGAGGACACATTTTTTTTACTGTATGTTTATCTGTACGACTCCTTGTAACTCGAAAATTTTAAAACATTAATTTTATTTTATTTTGTCGGTCATGCGTATTGTTTGCATTGTTTAGAGAAAGCGATAAGGATTGAGAGGCAGGCGGGAGAGTAAGATACAGTGTGAGAGGGTAAGTAGAGCGAAAACGAAAGTAAGAGAGTGTCGACAATCCGATTGTAATTATATAATTAATAATAATGCTTTAATGATAAGAAAGTCATAATAAATTAAAATGAACTATAGGTTTTACATTTTCTATTTCAGTATTATATCCTATTATTAAAACATTAAAAATGTGATACTTTTGTCACTATTCGATTATTTGTAACTCAATTTCGCATAAACGGCTGGATGGTTTTAGATGAAATTTTAGCACACAAATACAACATTTTCTCGATTACCTACATGTATGATATTTTATACCTCCCCATTATTTCTGTGCAATACTGAACAAAATCGGAATTGATATCGAAGTCGGAATCGATATCATAGTCGAGAACGTTTGTAAAAAAGAAATCACTGTCTCTTGTAAGTAGATTTCAAAGCGTCTCCGAGCGTGGCCATTCATCAAAAGCAGACAGCACGCTGAGTTGACCGAGAGCGACCCGGCGCGTCCATTTAACCGTCAAGCCGTGGGCGGACGTCCGTTCGTATTAACACGTGCGCGTATACGATTGAATTATTTGCTAAGATATTTTGGGAGGGAGACAATTTATTTGATTTTAATAAAATTTTTTAACATGAGTTTTGTTTGGGAATTTCCGCTGAAGTTTTAAAACTTTACGGAAGTCATCTAAAATTCCTATTAAAAAATTTTATGAAAATCAAATAAATCGTCTTCTCCCAAAATATTTCAGGAAGTAACTCAAAATTCCCAATCTATGTATATATAAGAGATACCCAGGTATCTATCAACTCATCACGATATCCGTGAAACCATAAGACGTAGAGGCTTGAAATTTGGTTGGAATATTCTTTTTGGCGAGTCGAGGTCAGCTAAAAACGGATTTTACGAAATTTCACCCGCAAGGAGAGTTGCGGGGGCGTTAATTAAAAAAAACTTTAAGAAACTTCACATTTTCAAATCATATATTTTATAGGTATAGAAACTTGGCCAAAAATTTTTTTGGCATATTAGAACTTATTAAAGCAAATTGTATGAAGTTCTATCTCTGAAAGGCAGGGAACCGTCAAAAATTGAAAAATTTGTATTTTTCATCCTATAACTCTTACAACTGTGAAATTTTGCCCGAATATTTTGGCATGTTAAAATTTATCTAAAATAAATTTTATGAAATTCTACCTTTCAAAAGTAGTCGGTAGCGTTAAAATTACACTGATTAAAGATTCATACGGGATTCACGATAAAATAAGTCGATTTCATATTGGATTTTTGTATAAGAGAAAATATACGGATTGCATGCTGAATTTTCATATGGGTTCCTCAATATTGGTAAAGAGGTTTCTATGTATATATTGACTCAATACAACATTTCTGGAACAATAAGGCTTAGAGACTTGATTATTTGAAGGAATATTCCTGTCACTGAGTAGAGATCTAATGAGAATGATTCTTACAAAATTTCACTCTCAAAAGGAATTACGGGGGCATAAGCAATGGAAAATTGATATTTCCAAACTACAACACAGTATACCTGAAGTTCGGTAGGTTTATCTCTTTTGACACGTTGAGGCTAATTAAAAAACTCCCAAGCAATTGTTTCAAGAGGGGCGGAAGCAAAGTCATGATGATATTGTGTGTAAATGTAATTCAAGATTTTAAAGGCTCTTTAATCATACAATAGTTAGAATTTGTCAGTTATAAATTAAATCAGGAAACCATGCAGCATCATCAAATCAGACTTTTTATATGGACTTTTCGTTTAGAAACTAACGAAAATGTTATAACAATTGTAATTTATGATTTCTAAAATATAAATTATATTAAAAATATATTTTATGAATATTAAATCTGCATTTCCGAGTAAAGGAAATTTGTGTTAAATATCAAGGCTAGCCTAAAATGTAGATTTTAAACGTAATCGGTAAGTTCGCCCAGCGAAGTGGGCGGGTAACAGCTAGTATAATATAACACAATTTTTATTGTCAATTCAGATACGAATATCGTTAATTTCAAAATAGAATAATAGTAAAATAATAAAATCATTTTGTTTGTGGGTACCTTTAGAATCTTAACCCTTTCACTTTTATCGATTTGATTTTTCTTGCTAATCTTACAATAACGGTTTGTGTATATAATATATGTATATGTTATATTTGTAATGTATGATGATATATTATATATTACAAAAGAACATTGTTAAATATTTTGTAATTACTTAAATAATAACTGGACTATTTTAGCGCACTTTGTGATGATATGGATTAGTTCAATGGTCTGGCAAACATAAACATCGCATTTGGAGGGTTTCCGGGTTCGAATCTCTTCTAGCGCAGTGTTTTAGCGTTTTTTTTTTCTCTCTTTTGTTTTCATTTATTTTTTTCTTAATTATATTTTGTAATGTAGTGCTGTTGAATCTATTACTTTAGTTTTGTGGACTTACAGTAGCAGTACCTATATACTTATTATATGTAATTTGACGTTCTACTTAATTCCTTTGTAAATCATGAATTGTAGACTCCAATCTATATCAATAGACAGTGCACTCCTAGAACTTAAGGCGTCAAAAGAAATGTGTGATTGCCAAATAAGCGAGGGCGATGATCACGAAACTGGAAATTAGACCGGTTACATTCATGAATACTAAATTTAAGGGTGAATTAGCTGAAATGGACGTAAAATTTAATAACCTAACTGATTAGTGCGATTGTTTGCAAGTACTGATAAGCGAAGTGGATGGCTGCCGCAATCAGTGCGAGCAGTCATTGCTGCAAATTCAAGCGCTCCAAAAGGAGCTGCATAACTTTAAAATAAATATGAATAAAGTGCAGCATTAATTGGATTTATACAGGGTGAATAAACCGTTAAGTTGTGTGACTCGATGATGGACAGTACGGTACGACTTGATACTCAGAAACCATATTTGTTCTTCTCAACATTTTATTTAAGTTAGGTAAGATTATCAGACCTTCTAAAAAAAGGAAAACGATAAGACGCTTAAATTCGAGTTACAAATAATTTATTATAAAAAGCAAAATATAAATTTACTCAAATATATAAATAATTATGGAAAAAAATTAATCGGAAGAGATACTGAGTGTTAAACTCTACAAGACTAAATGGGTTATAATTTAGTTGCAGAATTAACTCCCTGAATGGGCACAGTTTTAATAGCAATTTAGAACCTAAATTAAATAGCAACACATCGATTGCCGGTTTGGATTGCACAGCTTCTACTAAAAAAATTGAGTAGATTATTGGATATAACAATGAAAATGCAATCATGCCTGAAATCGAAACCAGTGCACTCCACGCCGTTATAAATAATGAGAACCAGACCGTAATCTATTCCGACGAATCGGGTACCGGATGGGGCCGTACGCTGAGCGTACAACCGGGTAATGAATATTTGCACGCCTGGCGCTACATAATCCACATTATTTAGCATCAAATCTTAAACATAATTTAAACAGAACTATTAATGATATTTTTGGTTTAAATGTAAAAGAAATGATCGTTGCGTTTACCCGTCTTCTAGAGTTGTTTAATCGAAATAGCATTAAATTATTTTTGTGTCTTTTTCAGTACGCTAGTGGTTTAACAAAGAAGCAACTCAACGGTGCTCATAAATTAAAAACATATTAATGTATAACATGATATGGCTCTCATAGTGATGCAGATATGTATTTTTTGACATCAAGAAATTTAATCATAATATTATTTTAGTAAAGGATAGGATGTTCCTATCAAATTATTTTAGCGAGATTCGGCTAAGTTATTAGCCTCAATATATGTTTTGCTATATTACATAATACAACAGGACCTAGTTCTAAAAACGACTGAAGCGACGCTTAAATCTGTGGGATCTGGTATACCTAGTGCAGAGTTTTACGGACTTAAACGGGCGCTACGACAAAGAGAAACCTTAATGATGTTAATTTAATCCATAAGAATAAACAGAGTTTTCTAGGAAATAATGAAATTAGTCAATTATTTTCAAATAACTTTAACACTAATGACACAGAGAGCGGCTTAAGCAATATGTCCCATAAAATTAGTGCAATAAATACAAATGTAAATAATAATATATTTAAAATTAATAACAAAAATAAATGTATTCTCAACATGGTGCACCAAAATATTCCGAGTGTGCAAAACAAGAAGCTGGAGATTGAACTATATATGAACTATGCTAATATCGATATTTATGTATTAGGGAACATTGGCTCGGGAACTCCCAGCTACAGTTTGGTTTTGTCAATCACCAGGTTGCTCGCTCCTTCAGCAGAGAGAGCTCAATACGTGGCAGATCCTTAATACTAATAAAGAAATAATTTAAAGTTTACCCTAATCAAAAACAAATTCTAGTTTTAACCTCAAAAGCCTCAATTCCTTTGATGTTTTATTTACCGCATTGAAATAACTCTACTATAACACTCAAAATCCTCATTGAAGATTTTGAGGTTTAAATGAGAATCAACCGTTGCTTCGAAATTCTAACTACAACTTCAAAACTTCATAAGGTGAAAAGTAGATTTTGGACTTACAAAATTTTTGCTTCAATGAAAAAAAATTCAATTTTATTTGTAAGTAACCAGATTATATGAGAACTATATTTTACATGTTTAAGTTATAAATTTTACAGTATTATTAATAAAATTATATTTATTATTATACGTCTATCAAATTAATTTATTGCTCCGTTTTTGCGTTATTACGCAGTCGATTTAATGTGATATGTGTTATTCTTCAATATTATACTATGTTTTGCGAATGAAATTTTTTATGGAAAATTACACCATGTAAGGATTTTGAGGTTTAAACTGTATACCATTTTTTATATATTTTAAGGTTTTGTGGGTCAAACGTGGATTAGTTCTAGTTTGATCCTCAAAGTTGCAAAACCGACCGGAAGTACGATTTTGAGCCAAGCAAACTGAGATTACTTTCGATGTTG
>BGZK01003926.1:0-17929 GCA_005406025.1 Eumeta japonica
AAATCATTTTGACGACAACGTCTTAAATTAGGTTGCGGCTGGGAGTCACTTATGAAAAGTGTAGCCTCGGTAACGTTACGATGAGTCCCAGACAGGAGAGGCCCGCCAGTCTGTGCGTCTCTCTCCCACTCAACGATGCCCAGCGCAGCTACCTAGAGAAGTAGTGTAGCTTACCAAATGTATTGCAAGTTATTGTATGTATATTGTATATAAATACGTATGTATGTGTAAAGGTAAAATAAATTTTTGTTAATATGAAATTCAGTGCAAATTCTTTGTATAAATTAATGTTTTAAATATAATTCTTTTGTATAAATAAATGTTTTAAATTATTTATTATTTCATCCTTCTTCCTACTATACGAATGAATATTCACATTAAAATGATTTTTACCATTCAAAGTCGTTGTCACGTAAAACTTTCGCCCGTATACCGACTTTACAGGCAACCAATTTTTTTTTCATTTTAAGTACATTTTCATCATAATTTACATTACTGTAGTCCTCCATTTTTACTCATTTACACAGATGTAGTATAATTAATAATATATATCTAATATACAAATATATCTAAAAAAATAAGCGAAATATTAATTTAATGACAAAAACGCGTGAGTGAACAGATGGTATTAATGCTAAGTTAGCATTAGATAAAAATTTTACTTTATAAATTATGCAATATTTATCTATTTAATAGAACTTATTTTCCGTAGTCGTGTCTGCCTGCACGCGCTACTATCGATTCTAATTAAAACAAGCTAAAAGACAAAACATTTAGCCAACCAAATTATAAAGAGTTCTATTTATAATCAATATAATGATTATTTTTTCAATAGATTTAATTAATATAAAATACGCGAAATCGTATGATTTAATTCTTTATCTACGGGCCAGGGTGGGCTATGTTCTATGTGTCTATACGTTATGTTCACAACTGCACCCTACATGGGGCAATATTCGTGCTTACAACTCCAGAAGCTCTGACTAAGGCATGAAACGGTGAAAAGCTAGCCTAGAACATTCCTATTCTAATGTTTGTTAACATATAAGCTCAAAATGGATTGACACAGCCGCCGAGAGGACCCAAATGGCGGATGAGGTGAGTAATGGTGGAACCTCGTCCGTTTGTGGTGGCAGTCGCGGCGACCGTAGCTCAGCGGCAGCGTGAAGAAGCCCGCGCTGGGCGCGTTCAGACTCTCCGTGGAGGAGCTGAGGTGCAAGTGACCGCCCACGTTCCACGCTTCCAGCGGCTCTGTACTGGGACATGCAAATGACCTCTGTAATTTTTATTATATGTACCTAAGCTTTTTGTAACGCTCACTCCGACGGATAAAAAAAAAAACAAAATATTACTTGACTATAAACAATGATAACTATAACCTAATTCTAAAATCATTACACAATCTATACTACAACATATTTTAAACAACTCAACCTGAATGATATAATCTGAAGGATGACCGTAATAATATACATAATACAAGAACTATGAATAATTTATAACATGCTATGGTATTTAGTTTTTTAATATCATTAGTACTATTTCTGATTAGAATCCATAAAAAGACACAGTGATGTCTAAATATCGATGAGTTATGTAAAGCATTTATCCATATATAAACCAATACACCGCCATATGAGTATGATCTTATTAAAATATTACTTAAGTCAATATGAAAAATATGTAACCATAATGACATTTTAATGTTCTATATGACAAAGAAAAATTGGTCAAATACGAATCTGGCACGCTCGCAGTGGGTTCCGTATTTAATATTTTTTATAGCTTTCTTTCATATTTTGTTATGTAAAAAGGTATCTTAAATTATGCAATTTTATCAAAAATTTTTAACTTGTTATAAAATTGTTCTAAAACGAGTAGGTAACCCTTTGCCATAGTTTTAGTTGACAAATTAATCAAGAATAAAAACTAAATGACAACATATTTGTTAAAATTACCTTTTTATTCGTGTAGTCTAAAATTTTTACTAAAATAATTCAACTTAGCCTTTCCTATCCATATCTAAAAACCATATAAAAAGTTGAAAAAGTCAGTCAATATTAATATACTCCCCAAGAATTAACTGATGAATACATAAATTTGTAGTTCACTAATCTTTGCATTCCTATAAATCATGAATTAAACTTATTTAAGATTATTATATAAACATTATACACAGATATAGAAGATACTCTTACTTAAAATATAATCCAACAACTAGTTGTTATGTAGCTGGGAAAAGAAACAAGAATAGTAATCTCTACCATTGACTGGAAGACATACAAAAGGCAACTAACGCTCCTCGTGATGACAGGCAGCATCTTTCACCTGACTAACGTACTGTACTACAATACAAATTGCATTGAAAAGGTTTAAAAGATTATTGAGCAAAACAGGCTCTAAATTGTCCACAAAATGTCTATTCAGCAAAACCAGATGACAAAGGTGAAGGCATAAGGGCATGATCATCGCCTAATTGAAATCATAAGTTTTAGAGATTGAGAGCTTTTTTTACAGGGACAATTCTATAGACTAGAACAGAGACAATTAGAAGCACCAGCACAAAAACCTATTATTAGTAAAATTAGAGATCCTCGAGTGAAGCTGACCCGGCACTAAATAGGAGACACCTTAGATGTCTGCTTGTAGAACATTAGGATGGTCCTTCAACGGAAAAAAAAAATAAAGCACCAGGTGGGGATGAAATCACAACTGAATTTTTGAGAGAAGGTAGAATATCTGTACTTAAAGTCCTCGAGAAGTTTTATAATTTTGTCAAACTCGAAGGTCCACTGCCTAAAATATGAAGCAAGAATGTGATGGGGTTATTCTGCAAGAAACAAAATAAAGTCCTCAATAGAATTTCTCAAGAAATGAGCCTAAAACTGAATATGGATAAAACAAAAATGATATTAAATGTCTACGCTGTACCCATTCGAGTTATACTTGAGAACTCTCCAATTGAAATCGTAAACAAATATGTCTACTTGGGACAGACTATACCATTAGGAGGTAGATACAACTTCAATAACGAGGTTACAAAAGAATTCAGTTCAGCTGGGCAGCATTAGGATAATTACAAGGCATCCTAAAGTTTAATATACTTCAGCATCTAAAAACGAGACGTTCAGCGGTGCACATTGCCAGTGATGATAAACAGATTTTAGACATGGCCCCGCTGTTAGTTTAGTAAATAAGGTCAGTTACTCCACAACCTGTAGCAGAAAGAGTTACGGTCGAAGTTTCTTTGCAAAATATAATCTGAAATGAGGAAATTGGCAAAAGGACCAGAGTGACAGTCATAGCTCATAGAATTGTTAAGTTAAAAGTGGGAAAAGAGCAGGTCACGTCGTTCCGAGAACCAATAACCGTTGGAGAAAGATTCTCAAGTTACAACAATGAACTGGACATCACAGCGTGGAATGAACTCTCAAAGGTGGACTGTCGACCTGGTTAAGGTCGCGGGCCACTGTTGGTCATAGGTGACCGATCTACCGACCACTGCTGTAATCTAAGGTGGAGGCTTATACCAGCAGTGAACTTTGATAGCTGAAATGAAACAAAGAAACTGTTTTGATATTCATCTACATGTACACAAGAAAGAAACCACTATTGCTAACAGCAATGACCAAAGGAAACAGAAGTCAACGAAACCACCAATGGAAACATAATAGAAAGCCGGAACATGAATAGAATTCGTATCAGAATTGACAATGAAATTTCAATGAGACTAGAATAGAACTTCTCAGATAATGAAGAATTCATTTTATGTGCATGTCTGTGAAATTACTAATTCTAGTGTAAATGTATACTGATTCCCATTATCATAAATATAATATGTAGGTTAATATGATGTTCATAAAGATTCAAAGTTTTAAGAAATCAAGTAATAAGAGACAGACATGAATGACCTTACAATATGAATTAAAATTAGTTCAAATATTGTTTAATAAAAATATTGTCAACTATAAAATAATTAAGTTCAAGATTTCATGAAACTTATCAACTTAATCATTACTATTTTAAAGAGAAAATATTGCGAATGTAAGTAGGTGTTTAGGCTTCTCAAAAATTTTGTTTGGGAGTGAACTGCGTGACATTAATAATAAATAACTATGGAACCCTATACTGCACATGGTCCAATACACTTGAATGTCATTCCATAAAATTCAATAAAAATTCTGTATTTCTCAGTGTATAATGGCATTATATCGCGAGTATTACTTTAAAATCTGAAAACAAAAGACTCACCTTAGACTTAAATCTGGGCTTGCGCACCGCATTACTGGACTCGGCACTGGTGGCACCACAAGATATGCCATTGTCATGTAGTACTTCCATACCTAATATCAATACACAATATACATTTATTTTACACTTTATTTAAAAAATTGTATGATTTAGTAATAAGTTTAGTAACTGATAAAGGAATATTGCAATGTATAGTAATATACATATGATTTATATTAATGAATATAATATATATTAAATTATAATTTAATGCCCTTTGGGTGAAAAATGACAATCACAATTTGAGTTTTGAACAAATGCTTGCTAATAAGATATTTAAAAAATAAAAAAAGGTAAATATGATGTACTGGCCCCAGCCAGTTTATTTCATATTATTTGATTAACATCTATTAACATCAAATAATAATGCCATGTACACTAACTTGCATATATCCATCCCGTTCCTTTTCTGGTTTTCTTGGTGGAGCAGGACTTCGAGACAGCAAAGAAGCTCGGTTGTCATTTACAGGACTGAAGTAACAAACAACAAAATTTACTACTGAGTTCCCTAAAATACATATAGATATAAAAAAGAGAATCTAACTGACTTAGGTATCAAAGCACAGCCCAAGCCGCTAGTCTATAAACTCGGAATTTAGCAGATTGTATTTTACTATAAAAGGAAGTCTCATTTTATAATTAAAAAAAATCATAATCAGGGACTGCATTGACATCATGTTCAATATATTTATGTAATGTTAAAAAAAATATTGTGTGACATACTAAAATTTATTAATATTCGGGGAAAAACAGATATTATGCATAAGTAAATAAAGTGAATGGATAAATATTACCATAAATATTTTTGAATATGTGAAAATAAACATTTTCTCTATTATCCATAAACACTTGGATCAAAATATTACCCACTAGTTATGTTAAAATTAAAGGGCCTATTCATATATATATAAAAAGAAATATATATATACAGTGGAATCTCAATAACTCGAATGTCAAGGGAAACAAAAAATTCGAGTTAACGATTTCGACTTAATAAGAACTTTGAGATACATGGGACTATGTCGACAGGAACAAACATAGCGTTCACTGTGTGTTACTTAGAAAGTTCATAAATGCATTCATTGCGCGTGCACAAGACAAAAACAATAGATTAGAAGCCCGAACCCGAACATTAGTTTTGAATTTATTGCTATTATTTCGGGAAATTTCAAGTAAGAGATCATTATATTTTACCAACTACGACGGTACGGAGTCTCCTTTGAAATTCGAGTTATAAGAGTATAAATATGTATTATTAATACTTTGTAGGGAAATAACATTTTGTTGAGTTACAAAGTCTAAATAATTCGAGATACCGCGTGTTTAGGGTTCATTGGAAGGGAATGGCAATTTTTTTCGACTTACTGAGGATTTCGACTTAACAAGGTTCGAGTTATTGAGATTCCACTGTATATATATTTCTTTTTAGAGGTTCTCTTTATCAGGAACTTTAAAAAATTATAAGTTAAGTTTCATTTTATGTTTATTAAACTTTACTAGTATACAAGGTACGACGACAAAATAGGCTGCAAGGGCCCCTATTAAAAAAAACTGGGGTTTATTTAGGTAAAGGTACTTTTACTAAAGGCTTATAGTATGTGGCCTTAAGATGTGTAAAGAGTTTTGTTATTTGTGAACTCCATCAAAGAGAGCTGTTTAATAATTCTCGTGACAGATCGGCTTTAACAGCTTAACAAAAACTAAGAAGAGGGATTTCAATAGATTAATTTTGTACTAAGTGTTGTACTTTATTATTTAAAAACATTTTTATATTTAGAATACTTTACTATTCAAACTTGAAGCTATTGTCAGTATTTGAAATGCATTAAACACTATAATTGTATTTTGTTATTAACTTGTTTTTGTAATTTGTAGCATACTACACCGTGCATACCATACTAAACTTTACACCCTAATTTATCTTACCACATCATAAAAATTTATTGACTTGAATCGTTTAAATCGCTTATATTTAATGGGTAATTAAAACTATTAATTATATCAATTAGTAGCCTGTACTCGCGCAGTACCCCACCTTGCCTTACTATATTCCATGATGTACTATCTATATTAAATCATATTTACTCATTTACTCAATCTACTACACTCATTCATTTCACTTAATTTTTCATACTCTAACTCACCACGCACAGCACTACACCATGCACCAAAACTTCATATTAACTGAACACGTTAAATCAGCTTATTAATTAGTCCTAATTTTTCTTAGCTATGCCGCTGTTAAACCGTGATCACCACCTATCTATATTCTAATCACTGAGAGCATTCCAATGATTCCAAACACAACACCTTTGCTGTGAGTCAATGAGAGACTTGGGTATCTTACAAATTTTAGGTGATGTGACATCATCAGTTAAAAGTTACTATGTTTAATATTATTGAACTAACAGAATACCAAATTTTGACTTGATGAAATATGTTTAAGACGCTCACATTCATTCACAAAAAACTGATCACATTTTGGAGTTACAATACCACAGACAGACACACAGGATAAACTTTTACAAACATCCTTTCTTATACAAAGATAGTTACAGATAAATTTTCCAAATATTATGTAAAATATGATACATTAAAATTGAATATAAATCACGCAACTCCAATTTGCACATAATCCGTATTTATAAGAATGAAAAGAATTCATAATTTTCACTGGTGAGTATAGAACTGAGGATGGTTTATAACTTAACTATAGTGGCGCTATGCATAATTTTAAATGCCAATATCAGAAAGATACTAACGCTGGTTCTATGATGGTATACAAGGCATGTATTCTTGCATGAAGTATCGGCCAGGCAAGTAGAATAGTACCAGGACAACGTGAAGGTACACGGCTGCGTTCCAAGAGCCCGAAGAGCACTACCTCCCAGGGATCGGCGCTGGCACCACTTGAACTCCAACTGCTCTTTGTTACCGTTTCTTCATGCTGAGGACCTAAATTATTAATATTCACAAAATTTATTAATCAAGCAACAATCCTCTCTATCATACAATTTTACCAATTATGTATCAGTCAACACATTATAATAAACAAATGCCTCTAATTCAATACTAGATATTAAATGTGGACTATAGAAATTTCACATACAACAGTATTCAATAATCATGTTTCCAAATTCTGTAACCACAATATATAATTTAGAAGTTCTAAAAAATCATGGATAGTTTATAAGTATCAATAAATCAAGCGGGTTAAAAACTACCAGGTAGATTTTAAAGAGTTGATGAATGAGATTTTTTTAAAAAAAGGGCATTAAGTTATAATTCTTATGCTGACCCAAGTCTTAAAAAATTTGTGTCTTTAAGTTTCAGTAAGTCTTTTCTAACAATTCCAGTTGCTTCATTATATTTTTAATCACTACTAGCTGACCCGCCCGCTTCGCTGGGTAATTTTTATTTATAAATAAAATGGCGAAGGATTGACTGAATTCGAAAAATGAGTAGCCTAGAACCATCTACAAATCATACCGCATCGAATGGTCCAGTCCCATGTCTATACGTTTAGTAGTTATTACGTAATTGGCGAACAAAGAGAACCTAACCTCATAATATATGAATAAGATTAAAACACATTATAAATGACAATAAACATTGTATATTTTGAAAAACACAATATTATAATAGAGGAGTAGAGTTTATACCTTCTATTTTGTAAAGATAATCGCTAGGTTATTATGTTATCATCAACTTGTATTATCCACCAATGGTGCCGCTAATAACAATTATGGAAAGTCGTAAGCCTTAACCAAAAGATACTGATATATTGCTTCTTTTTACAGTAGTAGGACTGGACAAAACACAACAGTGGAAGCTGTTACTTAAAGTCTGTAAGTCTTTTAATTTTGTATATCACTGGTCAGACAGGTCCATTTTCATGCTGCAGCCAGTTGGGCTGCGGTTCTATATCACATGCACAGTACTACATATATATAAGACTGTGTCAAATAAAACGAATATCTTTTCATTCTCAGTCCCATATCAAAATTATATTAATAGTCAGGAAAAAAATATATTAAAATAACAGCCCTCTATCTCAATTTTTGAGTTAGCACTTGCAAAAACAAGAATTTTAGAAAAAAATGTTTCTTTTGCTTATTTTTTGTTGATAGTCAATCAAGGATACTGAATAAAAAAAACCCTTGGAATGGTTTTGTAGGGAATTAAATTCTCTACAAAGATTATCTTTGGTTGAATTCAAAAAATCAACACTGTTTCTTTCACAGCAAATCAAAGTTAAATTTGCTTTATGGTTTTTGTTTTATTTATTGATAAACACTTACTAAACAACTTTTAAAGAGAAAAAAGTAATGATCTAATTTTTGTTAGAATATTTAAGATCTAAAATAAATATAGTTTAAAAAAACTAAAAAACATGCTTTAAAGCTCATTAAAAAACTAAAAGTGAAAAAAATAATCCTAAATGTGAACTCAAAATAATGAACAATGACGAAAATACTAGTATTATTGTGGAAAAAAGCGTGGGGCGCTTTATGCCACATTTTTTCAAATATAGAGCAACCACGTTTTTCCATAATAATACTAGTATTTTCGTCATTGTTCATTATTTTTGAGGTTCATATTAGGATCATTTTATTTTTAGTTTAATGTGCTTTAAAAGCGTGTTTAGTTTTAAACAATATTTATTTTCACTTTTAGTTCAGTTGATTGGTAAAATTTGTAATTTTTAACAATACAACAATAGTTGAATTATTAATAATGCTTATTACTGTTACTAAATTCTATTACAAAATAGTAATAGAATTTAATAACGTAATAAACCACTACTCACACAGACGATATGTGACAGAAATTA
This sequence comes from Eumeta japonica, assembly GCA_005406025.1. Lineage (NCBI taxonomy): Eukaryota > Metazoa > Arthropoda > Insecta > Lepidoptera > Psychidae > Eumeta > Eumeta japonica. Next base: position 9,125 of record BGZK01003926.1, read on the forward strand.
CTCGATCCTGGCGACCCTGATCAGGATAAGAGGATAAACTTATCAAATTATTGTATTGTCATTGCTCCTAGATATGTACACAAAGTTTCAAATTAATCAGACTTCTTGAAATTGGTGAAAACTAAGCTCAAAGATTCCATTACATACATAGATACATACAACCCAAGCTTATATTAATCCTGGCGATCCTAATAAGGATAGTAGGAAACTGTTATTAAATTATTGAATTGTCATTGGTCCTTGATATGTATGCAAAGTTTCAAATTAATCAGACTTCTTGAAATCGGTGCTCAAAGATTCCATTATATACATACATGTTTATATAAACATGTTAAAAATAGTTTTCATGCATTAATGAATACAAATGGTTGTACACTATTAATATTGTCTAATTTTAGAATATTTTTTTCAATTCTCTCTTTTTCAATTTTATACCTTATTATTGATTAAAATTTGGTAAAATCAATGTTTATGGTAAAAGTTCCAAAATTCCGACTGTATGAATAATTATTGGTATTTTGATAGAAACAAATAGTTGCGAAGATAAAATATATAAAAACTGTACTTATAATAAAAAAAAAATGTAAAAATTTTTATAAAAAAATTTCTAATGAGATTAAAGAAACATATTACGCACACAACAAACAAATTTTTTTTACTAAAATTGGGATATTTTTTGTGATGGTCAGCTACAACTTGTAACAAAAACTGTCTTTATTCTTCATTATAAAAGTGAGACTAAGACTTATATATTTATATGTGTGTGTTGAATAAATATATTTAAAGTAGTCCTATACTTAGTTCTTTGGGTCCTATACTTCGTTGAGTGCATGTCGATTCATTTTTGTAGAGTATGACATTGGGACAGATGAGAGCAGAAAAGCAAAACAGATGACAAATTAAGCAGAACAGATAATAAGTTTTTGTAGGGCTGTGGAACTATTCATATGACAAGTTACGAAATTTGATAAGGAGTATCAAAACTGACAAAATAGGTTTCATTTCAAACAGACAAGAAATCATGTTGTATACCAGCAGTCCAAACAGCGTGCGTGCGTTCAGCTATCCAGACGAGATCCGGCTGTCCAGCAGCTAGCACTGCTTGTTTTTCAGCAGGAGGCAGAAGAGGAAGGCATTTCTCTGCCAAAGACCAACATAAGCATCTGCTGCATCAATTAGAGCAGGCTCGTCACGTGATAATTGTAACTTTTCAAGTAGACATTTTATTTCCCTGTAAATTTAACATTTATCTTGTTAAATAAAAAATCTCTATGGCCATTTAAAAAAACATGTATGAAGATAATACCATGTTTTGTATATGTTTTTGGGCATCCTAAATTTGGACCAACTCAAGATTCTGCTATAACCTAAAAAATTTAATAATTTACGATTTTCAAATGAATACATTCACAAATTAGCCTGTGATTAAAACTTTAAATGCAAAACCTAAGCCGTTAACTCCAAACACATAATCCTATAACCCCAGTTCAATAAACGCGTAACTTCAAAAAACGACATAAATAAAAATACTTTAAGGGTTTAATCGACAGGTACAGGTTTAAGCAGAATCCCAAAAACCCAAAAACAGGATTAAGGTTAAACAAACCCCAGATTCGAGTTGTGACTTTAATCACCATTAGACTTATGCACAAATATTTTTATGTGTTGTGTTAATAATACAAAATCAAATAGAACAATGTAATTTTTGTTTGCTTTTCTCTTTATTTACTGACTATATATATATTACTGTCTTCATTGGTAATTAAAAATATTTTGTGTGGCCTTTAATTGTACTGAATAAATTCTGATTGGTTTGCAATGTTATTTTTATTTTGCACACAAATCGATTTATCTTTCAATAGGATTATCATTTGTTTGAAATTTTATCTTGCTCACCTAAGTATGTGCACGGCCAACCTTCTTGGATATGTTCTAGCTTGACAGAGCATGACGAGACCTAGAGCTTCTGTTCCGCGAACAACGCTTACAAGTGGCTCATTTTTTATTAGTACAGAATTATTAGATGGTTCACCATTCTTCCAACTAGTTACTAATTGAAGAAGCATTCGAAGACCATTTTCTACCAACTGAGGTGAAGTGTCCTGCACATAAATTACATTATACATATCACTATAAATTTATTAAAAATAATAATAAGCCTTTGAACACAAAAATAACAAACCTGTACTTCTTTTGCAAGAAACTGAGTGAACCCAGCAAGTACGTCTTGGCGCCATTCAGGAAAATCTACAATCAGTGTCTGGAGACTTTGGAAAGAGAGGCCACGTAATTCTTCGTCCATGTGAACAGTAAGACGGCTAAGTAAATCTACGAGTTCTGAAGGATTCATCCCTCAGGAATCAATCTAAAAACAATAGTTATCTTGTCACTTATATTATTGAATATTTCTTGAACCTATTTATAATTTTGGGATAAAATGCTTATCACAATTAATAATGATTGTACCAATTCACTTAAAACACATACCTGGGTATAGCTGCAACGCGGGTCCTAAACAAATCAATTCTAGGTTTTCTGTCACCAGTATTGATTTCTTGTTCTTTTGTCACATTCTGTGTGTTGGTTAACATTAAAGGTCTACCGTAATGAGCATCTAAAGCTCTCAATATCTCTACGAGCACCCTTCTTACATATGGAAAATATGCACTCATACCAATTGATCGTGCTGTCTCATCCGTTAACATTTTGTTTAAGAATGTTTTCTTTACTCGTAAAGTATTCCCTGAAGGCAAAGTGCCTGAAGTGCGAGGCATAGGTGGCTCACCTTCCTTTGTTGGAGACTATCAGCCACTACTAAAAGGCTCGAGTCCAATGGACATTCTTTCAGGAGTTAGTATTATTTTTATTGGCCTTCCAACCATTAAAAGGTCAAATACTATTTCTCGCATAGCAAAATCCAGTCTTTCTTGAGCTATAAATTGAATTATTTTCACAAATATGTTTAAGGGTGTATCTCGAGGTACGACACCTTTGGATCCTTTAGGAAAAAGTGAATTTACAATACTCTGCAAACGAGACTGGGTAGCAGAATTACTCTACACTTTATTCTAATCATATAAACCCAAAGTAAACGATAAAGTGATTCTGAAACAAATGAGCATTAATATTAGAATAAAATGTTCATTTTATGATTGCAAAGGTTAAATTAATAAATTTCATATTAAGACAAATATGTATTTGGTACATACCTAATGCAACTCTACACATTTTGGATCTCTATTTTTTAAATGTGAAGGCACATCGCTAGAAAGTAATGCCAGTTGGCCAGAAAAAATTGTTTCTGGGAAACACACAGTAAGCATGTAACTAAAGGGAATAGCGCCAGCCGATGCTTTGATTTGGTACTAGCATCCAATGTGGACTATAAAGCATCTCCACAAAGTTCTTGAGGCAAGACACATTCACCTCATTTTTTACTGTCTGCAAACGATTATTTAGAATCAATTTTAGAACTTAATTATAAATACTGAAAACTCATACTTGTCACAATTTAAATCAAATGTATTAATAAATATATTTAATTAACCTTCAATAAATATTTTTTACAAAATCATTATATTTTAAATAGGTTTTTTATTTTACAAGTTTAACACAAAATGCTCAATGATTAAATTGTGATTGAACAGAACTTACAGCAGCAACTGGTACTAATATTTCCACAAACAATCCTGCTAAAGCATGTCGTATATCTTTGTCCTTTACTTCCAAAAAGTACTGAGCACATTCCTGTAGAAACTGGAAGGATGCTTCAAACTCTTCTATTGGTACCATTTTTACTCGAAAAAATTTCATTCCCATAAGTAATGATATTATGCTTTGTGTAGTATGTGGTGATGGTTCACGATTTTTTAACTCCTAACAAAAAGATTTACTTCAATAAAATTAAAGTAATATTACAACAATTTAGACTACAAATTTGGAGCTTGCATGCATATAAAGAAAATGAGACTTGAAATAGGCTTGAAATTATAATTAAAAAATAATATTGAGTAATATAGATATCGACATTGACATACATTAACATTAATGACAAATTTTAGTAGTTAGATTGCAAATAAAATACTGCAACTACTTACACATTTAAGTACAACTTGTAAATAAAGGTGCACTCAAAAGCTACACACATTAAAAGAATAATTACATTAATACCTTTAGTTCAGCAGTGAATCTTTTTTTGACTGAGGCAAACCTAGACTGAGCCAATACACCAATAACTTCTGCATACAAATCTGCAATTATGTGTACATTTGCTGCATTGGGATTGGACTGCAACCTGTGGGAGAAATTGTAAATTGATATTATGCAATGATGTTATGCAAAAGATAATCTACAAGTTTATGCAATATCCAATGGGTTATTTACCCTTCTTTGTAATTGAAGCGTTTGAATGCTACATTTTCTATGTAGTGTACGAGATCTTCGTGGCCCGGGTGGAATGGTAGCTGTTTCAATACTTCGATAAGAGCCAGGCAGGAGAGAAACTCTACAGCCAAGTCGCGTTTTTCAGCCTGCAGTTCTTCACAACTCCTTTCGACTGTCTCAGTACCAGCACCGCTACCAGATACTATGTATATTATGCTGTACCAAAAATTAAGTTACAAAGATTTTACTGTATATAAATTGTTTTGGGATAAAATTTTATTTATATAATATACCTCAATTGATTTTATTGAGAATTAAATAAACATAAATATTGTCATTAATTACTATTGCAGTGTAAAATGATTTAAGAGTCTTTAGAAATTTATCTATCTTCGTATATTATAAAGAGAAATCTAGAATTTTCAATATTTATTTCTTTTTTTAGTAAATTAATCACTTAAATCTCAAATTCACTTACTTTATTATTAAATTAAGAAATGAAAATGGATAATAAAGAATTTGTTTCAATAACTAAAGAGCAATAAGATCCCTTACAGGCCATTTGGGTTTCAACAAAAGCACTAGATAGTGGAAGTCACTTAAAGCTCATCAAATAGTGCTAACTGGGAATCTTCCACCACTCTTGGCTTTGGAACAACGAATTAGATGCAACTTTTGCAAATACAGCTTAGGCAAATGTACCTAAGACAACTTTATTAAGATAATTAGCACCTTCAATCTAAAATATTAGATACATTGAAAGCAACTTTTTCGCAAAGCAATCTTTAAATAACTTAATGTGTACAGAGATGAATAGAAGAGATTCTTGGAAGCATTTAACAAGATATCATTCATCGCACCTTCTGCATCACAGATAACTACTAAGCCATGGGTCATAGTAGTTATGATCACCAAAACAAAGATAAGTGTGAATAAGACTTGTGCCCTGAGGGTTTTGCATAAAAACAATGAATTGTTTTTTTCAGAATGTTATTCGAAAAATTTTTAATTTTTCCAATTTCAGCAATACTTGAATTTTCATAACGGGAGATTATAACATATTTTTCCATATATGGGTTTACATTAGAATCAATACAACTTCAATTACAAATGTTAGTTTGCAAGACAATTTTACGAACTGTGGCAATTTTTTTTGTTTCACCTAAACTTTAATCATTTTTCAGATTGTATTTTAATATTTCATGTTACTTAAGCAATCCTAAGTACTCTGTAGGTTCTGATGGAAGAATTTACAAGTATCAAAATATGTGACAAAATGGTTACATTTTTTGATATAATCATTTTAAGAGCTTAACTTTTAACACCTCACAGGGACCAGAGACTTTTGAATTTCATATCAATCGCAACTTGATATCTCTAAATGTTTCTCAGAAAAGCGATTTGAGAGACAAACACAAAGGCAGACAGACTAAGAAACAGAGAAAGATGGACAACAGAGATATTATAGAAGGTATTTTTATTTTGAGATATGGAATGGAACCTTAGAATCTAGTAAGTTACACACCTCTTATTTTTGATCATGATGAGGCTTTTTGCTTGTTCAGAAAGTTGAAGAGAATCTTGCATCTGTCTTTCGAGCCATCCGAACAATGCTCTCAAAAGTGATGGCAGGCAATGTTCAGCAACTGTGCCAAATGCAGAGAGAATCTGATCTAATTGAGAGTCTTCGCCACGTTGAAGAGTCTTATTTAAGGGTTTTTCCTGTAAACGACAAAATTATTTTATATCTCAGATTTTTAGTGGTTGCTTATGGAAGTATAAATATAACAATAATTCATTAGGATTATATGTGTGCTCCTCGTAGCATCTTCTGAAATACTGAGTATTTCTTGTAAACAAAATAACAAAAATGAATGTCAATAAGATTTTTATATTAATAAAAAACATAAATTATAGAATAGTAATATATATCGACAAATTGGAATGAAAATTTAATTTAAAAAGTAAAATAGAAAATTTAGAATTAAAAATTACCACTCAATTTACTTGTAGTGATGCCAGAGATATCTTAAAAAAAAAAACGGAAAAAAACTAAAGCAAAATATTTTTCATTTCTAGACTTAGTTTACTCATATAGATATCAATACTCAAACACACTTGTCTGAAACCTTTAGTTTCTCTCAATAAGTTACATTTGTTGATTTTAAATTTGTTATAGAATAAATTTGATATAGAATTGACAAACATAAAAGAGCTCACATTCAGTGGTTTGTATTGCTCATGAATTTGGTTACATTAAAGATAAATTAAACTAATTAATAAAGCCAATTGAGTCAAGTAGTGATTACATTCTTATGGACCATCTGATAACCCAAGACCAATTGATGGCCCAAATAATATTTTTTAATGAAATTTGTTGTTAAATTATATCTTGACGTGGGACTCTTGCAATGATATATAATTTGAAAAATAAAGACTCCTCTTTATAATAGTGTACTTTTTGTACTAATACTTGTACCAATAAGTGTATTATACTGTAGTGAAAATGATCAAAGTTATGTAGCTTCATATTTTCTACTGATCGACTATAATGCACAGCCTTGTTATGACGTGCAATAGATTACTGTTCTTGAAAATAATAGAAAGATTTATTGATATTAATTAAAAAATGGTCAAGTGCAAGTCATACTTGCACATGAGGGGGTTCCATACCACCATACAATATTGAACACTACATTGTTTTTTTAAATAGTTAATGAAAAATCAAAACGAAAATTAAAATTGAACACAAAACGTCACAACAAACACTTTCTTGTATGGGAGCCTCTTTAATTTTTAATTTTATTATTTGTTTAATAGCAGCAATGAAAATACACATTCTGTAAAAAAATCCACTGTCTAACTACACATTAGGAGAGCTGATAGACAAAGACCAAATTAATAGGATTCCATTTGCACTGTTTGAGTATGGAATCCTAAAAATTGAACGGGTCTTTGTAGAAAACTTGACAGAAGTGAAGTTTCTTTATTAAATTATATCAATTAATAAAAAATCATTTGATATGACAATAAAAATTTTAGTTATTGATTTTCAATACTCCAATGTTTACCATACTTTGAAACATATACATGCATTTTCCATTGGGCTTAAATTAAGCTTTATTCAAAAGTTTAGCTATATGTTTTTTTATAATTAAAATATAAGGTTACGGTTACGCTCATACACACACACACCCACAAGCCCCATACCTTCACACTTGCGTACTCCTACACTCCCACAACACACTCCTACAAAATGATAGTTTTCCAAATGTAAGCTATCATTTTTAGGATTCGAGCCAAAATGACAAAAATGGAACCCTTATAGTTTTGTCATATCTGTCTGTCCATTTGTCCACCTGTCCATTTGTCACAGGCATTTTATTCAAAAACTACAAGACTTATATTGATGAAATTTATAGTACTTACTTACTACTTATTACTTACTACTTACTTAGTACTTACTACTACACTACTTACTTTGATAGTTAAATAACAAAAATAAATGTTTCTAGAGGGACGCTCTATACATGTAAGAAAAGATAAAAAAAAATGTTTTCAACAAACAGCAACATGTGACATGCATTTTGACAGTTCTTTTGAAAACATTTTAAGGTTTCTATATAATTTTTTTACTTTTATGAATATTTCTGAAATAATCATGCCGAAAGTAGCAGAAATTTATTTTCTAAACTATATGTCCAAAAAATATGAATAAAACAAAAAAGATAACGCTTACTAAATACTTTCATAGAATACATTTTTAATAAGATGGGATATTTTGTTTTTGAGTTATTGTCGAAAAATTTGCACTTCTCAACAAAAGGAAGTAAGTGCCATGAAGATATGTTTTTTTGCTGATGCACTTTAGTTTACATTAGTTTAATAGTAATATTGGACATACCATCTTGTTTCTCTAGTTATAAGCGACTATAGTGTTTATAACTATTCTGTGCGGGAAACATGGAAAAAGTTCAATAACATAGTTTTTTCTTCTGTATTGCATTTCCTTGTAATAATGGCTTCGGAACCCTATAATGAGCATGGTCTAATATTCTTTTGGCCAGTTTTTATAAACCTAGTTGTGCAATATATCTACAGTGACGCTTCTCTCTCAAGAGACTTTTGATTAGTCAAGCAATATGTATTTTTTTTTCAAAAATAGTGGTTCATAACATTCATGATAAAGGAATAAGGTCGAAATCCTCAAACAATGATAAAGCTTAATAAAATTGTCATCTCATCATCTTGAATTATTTGCATCATGTACAAATTGTGTGCATTACCCAAGCCACTATCTAGAGCAGCTTAGTGTACACTGCAAACAATGAAAATATCTGTTCCTGTTACAAAAGGATGCAATTCATTGCAACTAGATTCAGAGATTCTGTTTACTAAACTTAATATGATAAGTTATCGCAT
>BGZK01003927.1:0-17928 GCA_005406025.1 Eumeta japonica
CCAGTAAAATTCAGGGAAACCCTCAAATATAGGCACCTTTAATGTTATGAAGCTCTTTTTTTTTAGTTCTTCAAGTTTTTGCATACTGTAGTTATCGTATCATGCTGTTGAGCTGAAGGTGGAAGCTACAGCACTCCTTAACGATTAGGAGTTAAGTGATAATATTGTGATTTATCGCCAGAAACTACTCTTCTATGGTTATCAGTAAAACCTAGTATACACAGAATTAATATGAATTACAATTCCTACATGTTTTAATTAATTTAAATAATTTTAATGTGATAATCGTAGCAGAAACACAGAACTCTGCTTAATAACAGTGGAAAAGAGGGAAATTAATTTAACATGGAAAGAATGAAAATATAATCTGTATAAATTGTAGAACTTTTATATTACAAAGAATAAGTATAATTAATGTAGTATGTATAAGAATGATTTGGTAGCTGCACTCCGACTTTGAATGTTAAGACCCTAGAGTGATAATCAGTGGATGAGTAGTTTGAGATCGGAACTACTTGTAAAGTAGCTAAATGAATTATAAAGTTATAATTACTCGATAACTAAAAAAAGATGATATAAAATCATTTTTCCAAAAAAAATTAAAACCACCTTCAAAAACCTATTTCAATAATTTTTTAACACATTCAATCCCAAGCCAACCTTAATAAGACTCATGGACAAATTCTTGTATTGTAGGTCGAGGTCATTGGTGCGGGCCGACTCGCACATTTTTGCACCTACTTATTATTTTTTTATTTATATTTTCTCATGAAAATAAACCTAACACTGTACGTGATAATCTTATAAAGTAGACAAAGGCTTTGAAATGCGAATGGGTACTCTTCATAATTATTAAAAAATTTTTAAACATTTGTAACATGATTTTTAAGCACCTGTCTAACTATCTAATATAATGTAAGTGATGATATTTTATTTCGAATGGAAAACATTAAAATATTTCCATTTTATGTTGTAGAGTTTATCGCAATGTTAAATTTTAACAACCATTTTCCATTATATAAAGTAAAATACTAAAACATATATATTATCAATTATTTTTTATTTCATTTTTTCATAGTTATACAGTACAACACACTGCCCTCTGAATTGCCTGGTATTATGTAAGGCTGGGTTTAATGCTCGTGATCCTTTCTTCTTTCTCCCCATTCCTATTTTAGGACATTGCGATGCTTTCATGACTAACTTCATGCATAAATACAATGCACATCCATATAGATTTTATATTTCCTAAGAAACTGAAATACTTATTATGTATCACTAAAAAAGGTCCTGTTTAGGTACAAACAAATTTTCTGATTTTGTCATAAAACAAAATAGAACAATAGGAATTTTGCAGATGGGAGCACAGGTGGGATGGGATGCAGATGGCTAATGGGCTATTGTTTAACATTTACAATAATGGACTTTTATTTTGTATAACCTCAGGGCTGGCTTAACTTCATTTTCATATTTTACCTGATCATTTTTAAAATTCTATGTAACAGAACGATAACCAAGGCAATAATGGTTCCTCTCCCAACCCTCAGGACCTGGGAACACTAGGGTAGGAAGGCAGTCGAGCTCACTAATAACAGGGGTTTGACCAAAAAAGCTGTAAATGTTTTTTCATAAATAATAATATAAGATTAAGTATGTTATCTTTTAGTCAATAATATAGTTTGTGTATGCATATATAAGTATCTAACTCAATTTCAAATGCATTATAAGTTCTCGCGTTGATAGTAGGTCAGCAAGAAATGAGCCCGGGAGTCGATCGCGGTGCCGGTTTTTCGTTGAAGCAGTGGTCCGCACCTGGGACACCGCGCCGTCGGCTGGCATTAATATATACAACTGACTTTAAAACAATTAATTGTTTTGAGTTGGTTCTAACTAAAGATAAATCAGATACAGTTGTGGTTTTTCTAACATCTCTTTTGAGTAAATATTTAATGTTCCATATTCATTTTTATATATTATATGTTCCTATTGCTTGCTTGAGCTGGAACCGACTTCAACACAACTAGTTATTTATTTTGAAGTCAGTTTAAAAATTAGAAAATATTTTTTGTACAGATATTTTTTTGAAAATAAAATAGATACTAAAACACTATACTAATTTATATAATCTAAGCAGTGTCGGATCTAATATATATCTTTATAAATTCAAAATTTTTGATAGAAAATAGCAAAACATTTTAAAGCGGACAACTTTGAAAAGGATTACAGGTGATTTGCCACAACATCGACGTGCCATGTTCCATTGACATTTCATAAACGAAAGAACCATATAATTGATTATTTATTGACGTTTCAAAATATAATTGTATGGTTGATTATTATACAAAAACATGAACATGTGTATGTTAATTAAGAAAACCAAAGCTAATAACTATCATCACAATAAAGCACCACACTTTATTTTATTCCTGTATTGTTACTATTAGCGACTTCTCAAGTAAATAATGTAATGGTCATGTTCCATACAAAAATGAGCCCACGGTAGGTTTGCCTATTCAACATATCAGTAATAAACTGTGGTTTGAAGTGCAGTTCATAAAGTTTCTAATTCAATGTAACGGATTGCTCTTGTACTAGAAAGTAAACTGTTCCTATTCCTGACGACATTCATAAATACATACCTAGTTGTGGCATGGACACGCGGCTCTAAGAAGTATCCATAATCAGGTCTCTCCAGGCACATTTTGTCCAACATGCATTTATCAACACTCCTTGGGTAACACGGCAACTGAAAAATATAATACCTCATCTATACTATTGTGACTTGTAATAGATATTTCATTAAGTTAAATTTGCTCAGAGATACCATCGACTTTGATTTCTAATAGACATAAATCTTAAAATCCATTCCGTTCACTAAAATACATAATTTTGTAACAGTTTCTTGAGTTTATTTTTAATTTTATAGATATAAAATACATAATGCAATATATGCAGATTTAACGGCTTATAAATATCCATGAAAAATCATAATTAACATTTATGTTTCCAACCAGAAGGTACCGGGTTCAATGGTGACTGTGGAGCGAATTGACAAATGCACTTTTATATAAATCAAATTAAAACCACTCAAGAGCATGGTGATCTTTGATCATAGACACAGCCAGGCATTGGTAACGACGACCAATGGCATTGACCCATGGGGGGCCTTAACATTTAAAACAATGAAGGTGTATAACTCACTAGTCGGGAGGACTTATCTATAGAACATACTACACATACAGTTGTCGACAAAGTAAATGATCATTATTTAATAAAAACATATTATTAGAGATTCCAAAGGAACCGTTATATTTATTGATACAAATAAAATATTGTAATAAAGGCATTCTGATGCAACGAGAAATATTGTTTTAGAACTCCAACTTATTAAATTTTGATACCACTGCAACAAAATTTAAAAAATATCGTCATTGAATAATCCAAGTCATAGCAATTTTATTGCTTCATTAAAATTCATTTTGTCGATTAAAATTTATACTCACTGCTTCAATCCAAATCACGGAGCTCTTGTCGATGCAAGCATATTGATTGAACTCATCAAAGCAGTTTCTTTTAACTTCGGGAAGAACTCCAAGGTGCATGCAGTTACCATCTTTCCTTCATTAATGCATTTCCTCGGATCCTTCTCTTCGGCTCGGCACAACATAAACTCCTGAATATAATGTAATAAATACAGGATATAGAATGAACTTTGCATTTTTTTACATTCATTATTATTACAACTTTGATTTAATTGAAAGCTTGTAATTTTGGCTCCTAAACAAAATACCAAACTTGAACAATACACTTTCAAAATTTTCAAGGAACAATTATTATTTATTTTAAGCCTCTATAATCCAGACAATTAAGATTCTATTAGTCCATAAAAATACACAACAATCAATATAGTATCTTATTGATTAGACTAGTCTAGGATGTAAAGAGAAATTACATACATATGTAAACTTGTAGAATTCCCGGGGAGTGGGCAAAGACCATTACGTACAATTCTCACATATATGTTTTTTGCATTACCGACATCCATAAACCATTTTATATGAACTTGTCAATTTAATATTTGGCTCTTAAGATTCTGTAGGATGTCCCACAGACTTCCATCGATTTTGCTCTATAATTTGTCATATATATATCTACTGCTATGATCTTTTCCAAAGGGCAGATCCTTTCACCATACCCTTTCTCAGTTTAGTTATTACATTTTCTTTGAAACCACCCTGTCATGTAATTCACTGTATAACTTGACTTGATTTTTAAATACCGTTTCAAAGATACTCCACACATGCCGGGGTACACATCATCATCAGTAAGTGTAGAGATCAGAACTCTATTATGAGTAGAAATGCTATTGCTTTGAAATATTTTCCCTAATAATTTTCCCTTAGACACACACACAAATGAAAAGTAACTCATATCTTCACTTTTGTATTCATAATATTGTATGGTTTATTATGAATCATACTAATATTACAAATATAATCAAACAATGAAACATTAATAACCAAGGTGATAAATGAAACCTTTCATATAATTGAAAAGAAAAACAGAATGGAAAATGAAAATTTGTGTTTATTTTATATGAGTGTTGGTTTAAATTTTTCTTTTTAAGAACTATTACAAATTACTGTCGAATATATTCATATTAAAGTATCAAAATGTATGTTATTTTAAGTCTTACTATCAATATTGTTAATTGTAGTCTTTGAAGTTCAATTTTTTACTAAAATATTTATAGATTTTATTCATATATTTTTTGTTAATGAACATAATAGTCAGTGTAATATGCATTTTTCTGTATTTAAAACATGAAATAAGCAATGGTATTTAAAAATTTCATATATAATAAAAAAATTGGTAACAGGAAATAAACTAATTTCCACATAAAATATAAATAAGGATTATTTATATTTCTTGTCCATTACCTTCACCTAACAAAATAATAGATTGATAAAAAGAGTTATATTGAAAACGAAATCTAAACTACAAAATGAGGCAATGACCTACCGATAGTTCTTGTAGAAAATTTTGAATAATACAATCACAAATAAAACATAACCTATTTAGATTACGATTATGCAACCTCCTCCATAGAATTTCATATTTAAAACTCTGTAAGCACTTCACGTATCAAGCTGCATGAAAAGACTTAAAGGAATTAATTATATTTACATTGTTTTGATTTTCACAGTATTTTCCGAGATGAAAAGCTCAAGCTCTTAACGTAGCAGTTGACAGATTTACTTCTTCGACAGTTAACTCTGCCTCTGTCGGAAGATTAACGTCTTGAGTAAGAACCATCTTTGATGATTTTAAACTATTCTTTTCTGAGAAAAATTAAAGAAAATATATTTCTACTGTCTGAGGCACAGCACAGGACAGTAGAAAAGGGAGATAAATCGACTAAATAATATGATTCTAAAGAACCTCTTGAAAGTGTGAGATAGAAATAACTGACACATGCTGTATTATACGAGGTAAAAGAAATAAATATATGACAGTTCCAAAATAGTAAGTACTATTCTATTTTGTTGGTTAATAATTAGTTTTGACAGCTTTAACGTTTCGAAATACGCAGAATTAAACTATGAATATGTCAATATGTATCAGTGGAATATTTTGTAGTAATTTGATAAATTAATTTATAGACGTTAGAACTGATTTCTAATTTGAGATTATTTACATAAATAAATGTTTTGCAACTCTAAAACAATCGACCCACATCTAGATTAAAATCTAATTAATTTGTATTCTAGTCCGATTTACGGGATAACTATCTTTGTAAAAAATGCGGGTGAAATCGAATTGCGAAATCTAATTCGATGGTATAAATACACTATAATTCAATGTGAATTAAGTTTGTTCTTAGATTCGGCCAAATTATTTCTTCATTCTTAATAAAATGGGTCTTAAGGTATGTTTCGTCCATGTAAATAAATATAATTTAAACTATTTAGGGCTAAATTTATAATAATTTGTATTTACTTATTTACATAAACTTACATATCATGTATCTTATGCCAATATCATAAATTTCGTTTTCTTATTTTTCATTACTTACCTACTAAATTTAATCAGATCTATTTTAAAATATCATATTAATCATTAATAAAGTTCGTAAATACTTTTACGCCTGTAATTAAAAATATTGTAACGACGACGATGAAATAAATTAGAATTATTATTCCATCTAAGTTTAAGATCAACATCAGGATCGCACATTAAATAGAAATTTATCTGTCCATATGGTTTAAACTAATATTTAAAAATATAAACAACGAAAAGCTTGGTCTTCTATCGACTTTTCAATGAATCTCTATTCAAAGTACAAGTAATGTTTGTAATTTGACAATAACTGCGTTTTTAGTCCATAGTGTTATTTCTATACATCAAACACCCAAAAACCTTTTAATCTTTTTGTATATGTCCGGGTAATCTTCGAAATAGATGAAGGGATATTGATGGAACATACGGGAAGGTGGATGAAGTTATTACCCTGCACATAGGGTTTTATATTCAGGAAATATTTAGAATTCCTCCGTTAAAATTGAAAACGTTTAAAAATGGAAAAACTGAAGCGAGTGTGGTGTCGGGATTACACGGCGTCAACGGTCGATACAAAACGATGTAGGAATTTATTCTACGTCCACGCGGGGAGAGCTAGTAGATAAACCTATATAAGCTTTTGTAGTAGCTTAGCGATATTCTGTCCGTTTATTTTTTACATCAATCCCAGTACAATTAAGTATATTGTGGAGCGTAGCAGGGTGTCCTTCGATGAAGTCCAGGAATTCAATAATTCAAATAAAAGCCAGGAGAAGATCAATGTATTTATTGATCGGTTGTTCAATATCTCTCCTTACGAATTTCGGTACGCCCTCTATCATATTACTTCTAACAATCCCCTTTGTATCACCATCGAGGCTTTTGCATTTGGGCGTGAGCCCTCGTCTACTTTTTATTTCCTCACCCTCTCTATAGAGCTAATCTCTCGTTTTCGCCAGCTCGGTTTCTAATATTTGACAATCAAATTTTAACTACAACGTGAACCCACATTCGTGAGAGACTAAGCGCGGAGACAGGATGCCTCACATGTGACCTACACCTAGCTTAGCTATTACAATATATACTATTTTTATTGAACTTAAAAGATAAATTTATTTCTCTATTTGCAGTTTCAGTGTCTGTCAGTATTCGCCGTTGCGTGTATATTGCTCATCAATGTGCAAGGATCCTTCATCAAGGTTAAAATGTACCCAGAGTGGAGAGCAACGAAGCTGACGGCTTCTCGAACGGCCACGAGATGGCGTACGTTATAAAAACGATGCCGAAGAACAACATACCGCGCATGGGCAGAAGAAACTTCGATTTGGTAGGCTTAATATTTTTCTTTCGCAGAGCTGCATCAATATCATTATTGCGAGATTATGTTTTTTCAGATTTATGTTTTAAACTCTAGAAAAGTATTCTGGACCATTATCAGACACTTACCGAGTAAATGTATTTATGTGTATTGTGTGGTATCTTTATAACCCTCAAATACCTTATCATGAATAAATAGAACGATCGAGGACAATTTTAAGCCCTAGAAAAAGAATCCCTGAACTTGTTTTCTTTAAAATTTGCCTTCGCTTAGTCAAGTCTATAAAACATCAAAATGGATAGTCAACTTCAAAACTTGGTTACGAAAGATATCAAAATGACGATCGTCTTCATCTGAAAACTTAATTAATGATAATTTTGCGTTTACAGGGAAAACCGTTACGACATTCCAAAATTGAACGACATATCAATAGGCAGCTCAGGTCTACGAAGGTAACTAACTAACTATTAATGTTAAAAGAATGAATAATTGTACAATAAGTTACCGCCCTAAAATTCACTTTTTGGATTTTCACTTTTCGCCATTGAGTCGCGTCAATGATATTTATAAAAAGATGGAGGGTAGGGGATAAGTGTCATGATCACCCAAAATTAATCATTTTGTTAAATATATGATAATCTGCTATGGATACACTATCATTCATAGCATAAAGTTTCGTTAATCTGGTAAAGAGCAACTACTTGCAAATACTTCTTTAGCAACTACTTGGCGAATACGGTATATTTCTTTAGTTACAATTAATGACAGTGTTGAAATTATAGATAATGATATTTTAATGGGGCGGATGCTTAAAATTTAGTATATTGAAATAAAAATAAATTGAAATTGTGCGTGCATCAGTGTACAGGTTACTTCTTCAGGTTACATATCATTATTATTTTATATTTAAAATAATTGGCACAAATAAAGTTGAAGCAAAAGATGTTTTTTGTTCCAAAGGATTCTTATTTTGTTGGCGAGATAAGTTCTAGTATTGTAATCGATTTCACTATTATTATGATTATTAATCAAATTCATTTAGAATCAATAAAATTATTATTACAGTTTTTTTCTATCAATGGCTTATGGTAGTTAAATCAAGAAATATATATTTTACATTCAACATATTCTGGTGGCCTCGTGTTGATGGGACGCAACGGCCGAACGTGACTTTTTATGCCGTACCAAATTTTCCCCTTGGCGTTCATAGAAGTTTTCTTCGAACAATCAAGATAAACAAGCATTAACTGTTAGGTACTTCTCAAAGAACACAATACAAGTATGGACGATGTAGCACCTGTGATTGAAAATCGTGCTAAAATGCATGCCATTGTACATCCAAGATTGCGGGCAAAGAATAAATTAAACGTTGATAATTATTTTATTTTCAGATGATAATTCTGCGGAGTACCGCTCTTATAAGCAACAGTTGGAGGCGGCGTTTTATGGGGGGCAAAACGTGGAAACGAAATGTAACACTACAGATATGAATTTAGCGTTATTACATTTTCTAGAACTTTCTCATCTTGTATCTGATTATGACTTTTAATTCGAAAAGCTGTCAAGAAAAAAGGGACTTTTTCTTAATTAACGTGTCCCAAAAATTAGTTCAATTTGTACAATGTAGATTATTTTAGCTGCCTAATTTTTTTAAGTATGCAAAATAAATCTCATGAATATGCACAAAAATAAGATTTATAAATCGTCATTTAAGCATTTTTCGAGATGTACGAATGACATATTTCAACAAAATGTCTAATTAATTGTATTCCACTGACGACTCATTTGTAATAGTAGATTTAGTTACAAATTTGTTTTCGATTACTATTTTCTTAGGAATGAATAATGCTTTAAATAAATGACTTAACTTGGCTTTGTATCTTTATAATTGAATAAATGGCGTGCTTATGTATAAAAACGTTGTTTTATTATTGCATTTTATTATACAGGTACTGCAGCATTATTCTTATTTTATAATAAATAATCATATGTTCTAAGCGATGAAATTTATAACGTTATAATAAAAATAAATCTAATAAATATAACAAACACAATCATAAATTAAAACATGTGCAATAAACGCTTTAACTCATATTGCAATTGGCTAGTGTGGTTTAATCTTGAGAACCTCGAACTGTAATACAAAAAAAGGATTTGTTTGACCAGTATATGACACAAATCTAGATAAAAAAAAACCGGAAGAGCGAATAGCATTTTGCACCCTGAGATATTTCATCCCCAAGATTCGACCGTTTCACAGATTTTGGCGAAATATCAGTCCGAAAATTTCTAAAATTTTTTGTTTGTCTTTCATTAAAAAAAAATCTCAAACATTTTTTAAATGTGCAAATGTTTGAAACGTGAATTTGCATAGCTGGAATTTAAAAAACGTCATACATCAGGTCTGAATCACGATCTATACACCAATTGCAAATGTTAAATTGTGATCGCAAAAAAAAATGTTATAATTATAAATTCTCATTATTGCATCACTTGTGATGTGAAACCTTACTTCTGGCCCAATATCACCATTATTGGTCAGTGAGAAATGCCCTTTAGGTTTAATTATTTGCGAGTGTCCAAATATGCGACTCGATCGGATATATTTTTTTATTACATTGTGTTACAAGTTTAATTTTTTTACAGCTGCAAAAAACGTACCTACCTTAGTCCTGAATATTGAATATTAAGTTCAAGTTGGTACTTTCACATATTCATAGAAATAAGATTTTGACAGGCAGACAGACGGACCAAAGAAGTGATCCTATAAGAATTTCTTTTGAGATACTACTACCATAATCCGAAACAAAAAAACACTTAAAACTTTTTTATGAAGCAAGGTGTCTATAAGCATTGGTATTATTGTTTATAAATTGTGATAGGTAATAATATACCATTTAGTACGTGTAATTCAAAGTAGGAGGAGCTGAATCAAGACGTGGGACCGGGGTCGAAATCAGGAAAGGCACCGGAGCCAGAACTGGAAGTAGGTACGAGATTGGGTATGACTGCAAAATCTCTCCGCATAAAAGATGAGGGAACATACTGCATGTCTACTTGGGCGAAGAGCTAGTGTATACATGTATGCAGTAATATAGATAACTTGCGAAAACAATAGAAGCATGAAGAGCTGAACAAACCGGGAGAACCTAGTATTAGTTGTATCATAGAAGAACAACTCGCGACGAAAGATACTGATTATATTAGCGTACACATTTGCCTTCATATAAATACTAAAATTTTGTCGCTAGATGTTATACTTATTTCACAGAGTAGTTTCAGAAAAAGTGTGCCTCTGCCCTATTCTGTCACATTCGACTCCATGCCAGGAACTACCTTAAAGTGTAATATCTATGATGCCAGGCCATCAGGGGCAGTTTGTGACAGTGATTGGGGTCATTAGTGACATTACATAAATAATACTCAAATATAGTTTCAAACAGATTTGCATCTTTATGTAAATGAAGTCAACATAACAAATTATCTTTAAGTACTTAATTATTAACAAATGGAAACAAAAATATATATCTTGAGATTGAACACAACCTTAGTAATTGTGACCTCCGTCTGTAAGTGAGCCCAGAGGATTCATTTTCTTTGGCATTGCACCCATGTTTCTCCAGGTCTAATGTCAGAATACTTTGCTACACAAACCAGACAGAAGTATTCCTCTTTGTCGCATGATGATATCCACTTTGTTGTGGGCGGCGTACTCCACGGTAATAGTTACGTACTCCTCGTTTCCGTAAGTATTGCAATAAAGACATGCGATTCACTGCATGTCTTTCTGAAGCTACACCTCAAGAAGTATCCTGTTTAACATCTTCATAAGCAGCTGCACAGTTTCATAAGTCGCTTTATGTCTCAAGTCTTCCTCGCGCGTTTTCTGGGCATCTGAAAGTATAAAAACAAGCCGTAAACTGATATAACAACCATATCCATAAAAGCTGTCGCAACTGTCTTCACACTAACTTTAGAAATATAACCTATTATTAAGCCAATATAAACTAATTGTTTGAAAATTACTACTATTATTACATCGACTAAAGTCTAACTGATAATAAAATTACAACACTCAATAGTCAATCTGTAAATAAATTAATTCAAGTTTTCGTCACTTCATTAATAAATGCACTTTGTTTATTCATATTTAAAACACTTTATACACAAATTTTACGCGTATAGCGCGTTCACCAGCAACTGCTATTCACTGTTGTGCATGGCAAGGTACATGTATACATGTATACCTACTGTATACTTTATGTGGTGAGTGTGGCATTATAAAGATATGATAGATACCTATGCACCTATACTTTCCTGGTAGCAGCTACGTATTCGTCCGATTTCGGAGCAGCTCGTTACGATCGTGCGAGCTTCGTACAGTCGTACCATATACATACGTTAAGCGAACGCTCGGCCCGAGCTACATGGTAGGCGGAGTGGGGTGTTAGGTTTTATTTTCATTACGGAATTTCTTGATTCCGGTCGCCGCGCTCAAAGCCCGCGATAAAATCTATGCAATAGCTTAAAACGCAATCAACAAAGAAAACAATCAGAAAACTCTTTTTGGTCACCAAAATACAGTATGGGTCTTTGCAAGCGATGTTTGTGCGGAACAACGCTGTGAGACGCATTCGGACGTGCAAGCCGCGCCTCTCTCCTATTGTAACTTTCGCCGCCCGTTGACACTTTTGCTAATACGAGCTCCGTCACTACACCTTTCGCTTTCGTACCCAGTCTACCCTAGTTCAAGCAAGAGTGGATTATTGTTCAGAAATTTATGGCTAAGGGCTTAGCGCCATCTGTTGGCAAAAACAATCTTGCTGTATTGGAAATAATGGACAGCGATTGTGATGTTGTCTAGTAGACGCTGGTCAATTAATTAATTGGAGACCTATAAGTAAAGAATTTGCTGAAATGAAAGTATAGCAAATTATATATTTTGATGTCATTTAAGTATATGTTTAAGTAATACGTTTTGGTTATCAAAATTTTTTAAAAAGGCATCTGTTATGAAATACCAAAATTATAATGTGACGAAGACAAATTTCGTGTTTGAGAAATATGTGTCAAATGTGGTAGTTCATAATTTGTTTTATTATTATGTTTAATTTTTTTTGTCTTTAAATTAAAAGTAGTGAATATATTATTTAGAAATTAAAATAACTGTTTCTACAGTAACCTGTGACGTCATTGTGTACTAGCGCCATATAGAATACATATTAATAAAGTTTACCTTTTCGGTTTAAAAAATAAAAAAAGGCAAAAAAATTGATGGTCTAGTTCATTGTTTTCGGTCAATTTCAATTTCACATTTGGTCATCATGACTGTCCCTATCCCCTGTTGTTTCTTTTATTCTGTTTGAGAAAGAACCTCGATATTACAAAAAAAAAACAGCCTGAGCAAGAGCGAATAGCACTCGCATCCTGATGGTTCTGTACAAACTTAAATCATATGCGTACATATTTCATTCATCAAAAGTCTCGAGGAATTTCCCGTTAATGGCGACACTGGCGAAATAACGATACGAAAATTCTGAGATTTTCTTTTTTTTTTAAGAAATTTGCACAAAAGTTTAAGTCATGTAATATATATGTCGGGAAACCTTAAATATTCCTAGCAGAAAGTTGAAAAATGTTCCCACATATATCGATCTATAAAGCGATGCTACAACTGTTCCTATTGAGGTATGAACCCCTAAAAATAAAAAACCATTCTACAACGGCGTAAAATATGCCTTAGCATTTCAGTTCTCGATATTTGAATAAATGATAACATCATCTGAACAGATATTTACTCATTCTAATGGTTGAGTCTAAAACGAAATCGTTATGAAAACGGCAGGAATAAATCTGACGTTGTCGTCGTTCCCAAGTCCCAATTTCACTCCCGGGATTACTGCTGAAGGAACGAACACGGAAGCCGATGTGAAGTAACTTCCGCGTCGACGAAATAGTAATTATTCATGATTCGCGGTTAAATACTCATTAGCCAATGCATCAGTGGCCGGTTTTGAACCCGCTCCTTTTGTATAAATCTAAACATTTTTTTTTAATAAAATGATGATTGTAAGTAATAATGAACTTCTTTTTTCTAATGTATTATCAATAATATGGATGAATAACAGGAATTGTAGAAAAACAAATATAGTAAATTTTGTATCTGGTACGGTTTCGATAAAAATATATTGTAACCCTATACTTATCAACTAAACAAAGTCCACATGGGCGCCTATAGTGTCATCTACCAACAACCATTTTAAAAATCACAAATATTGCCATAGCATTACATTATTAATGCATGCATTATGATATAGTCTTCATTCTTGTTTATGAAGATGAACTACTATGTTCAAATTAGTACATGTATAACTACTATTCCATAGATGGTAAGTGGTTTAATAAATGATTTTATATACAAGTATATTTATGTCCAACTTGGATTTTTATTTCGAAAATTGCATAAATTTCATATTCACAAATATTTACAATCATTACTCAATATGCAATGAAAAAAAAATACTAGATTCTTCTAATCTTGTCCTGTAAACTTCTCGGTAGAAAAACTTGATATTTGGGTGTATTCCCACCTTTTCTACTACGGCTTGCACTAAAGAGAATGGATTTAGCTTCTTTCTGACCACTAGAAATCTGTAAATAAAAAAAAGATATATATATATATATATATATATATATATATATATATATATATATATATATATATATACACATAAACAACATATAAATGAATCTGACAAGTAAGAAAAGTTTTAGATGTAATCATTGGACATCTGTGTTCCTTTTATGTTTTTTTTAACATGATTTCATAACTCGATATTAACACTTTGAAGGCCGTGGTCAGATATATGATATGCGAAATCGTGACAAAGAGGTCACTGCTGGATATATCTGACAAGTATTTTTAGTTTTTTTATTTCTATTTTATTTTCACACAATGAAAGAATAAAAATAAACTTATGATTATAATGAATTATATGGTTTTACTAATACATAAATTAACCTTAGATCTAATCAAATAAACATCATAATATTGTGGTAAAAAAAAAAACATTTTATTCATTTTAGATGTTATTTTTTTATTATTCTTATTACAATATACAAAATTTATTTATATGCAGAATATAAATACAAGGCATGCAGATAAGCAATGATGTATGGTACATTTGCCTTGCACACACAAGTTGTTGAGAGTGGCGACAGAGAGAAAGACAGATACATTCATATAAAAATGTGTGCTTTATCCGAACTACTTTTAATACAGATTTAAGGAATTAATTGATAGATGAATAAATGCATAAAGGGGGACTATGTTGAAAAACAAATTTATACTGAGAATTTCATACAGCTATCATCCCAAGTAGTATGACTTGGGATGATAGCTTATATATTATTTACTGTGTGAAGTATAAAAATATGAAATTTAATATACATGATTTTTTATCATGTAGCCAACTTTGAAAGTAGTTTTCTAAAATATTTAATAATGCAATATTGAAGTATTATCATGATACTTTATTTTACATTAACAAAATGTTAGTACAAGATCTTGCTAGTGTAATAATATTTGTTGAAGTTGAAAAATTAAACACTCGAGATAAAAAAGTTTATTGTCTTTTCTATTAAAAGATATTACACTAGGATGGACGATCCACTTGAATTCACTTACCTATCATTATCTTTTCCATAACTTTTGGATTGCAGACCGCAATTCTTTGCCACTTGGTGTAATTCAGCTCTCTCTTCTTTGCTGAAGTCCGTCAGAAAATCTGTTTATAAGAGCCGAGGGTCAATTAATACTATTTCATTTGACTTTAATTTGTAAATTACTCAAAATAACTATTGGATGAGTTGCAAAATTGAGCACAAAAAATATAGTAATATGGAACTATTTTGACATGAAGTTGAGTGTGATATTTTAGAGATTGTTGTTGAGTCTTGATTTTAATATTATATCTGAGTCTATCCTCTTTAAAGTTGATTCGGCATTTCGTGTCCTAATTCCTTGCGCAATATGCCAGGTAAGTGCAAAATACATCTAAGGGTAAGCATGGTCACAAAATTACAAATAAAATGTAGTTTTAAATCAAAGCCTATAATTTACTTACTAATCCGTTAAATAGATTAAGATTATTAATAAATTAAGAATTTCATCTAAATTCACGAAAATGTGCTCAAATATATGCATAACAGCTAACATATATGACCAAACTGAGGTTGAGGTATGCCCATTCTTCCTTCAATTTTCCTGTATACACTTCCATCAGAAGTATTTTCCACACTTCAAAGAAAATATTCATGAATTTTGAATTTTAGGTCTATTCTGCATCTAGATTAATGAGAAAGGATCTATTTTCTTAGATATCGCAATAAAATTGTTTAATTCTCACAACAGAGAAAACTCTTAAAATTCTAAACCATTATTAACATTGGCCACAACTTACTAAATCCAAGAAGCAGTCCGAGGTTTGGTAACGCTTCATGAGCGCCCATGGCCGCCCTGCGCCAACTGTTGTGTACCTGGTCAGGCTGCCCAGGCCCGCCCTACGAACCTATAGATAACAATGTAAATGTCCAATCAGTGGATGTTCCAAGTGCAGATATTTCAGTTAATTTTTGATACATATTTCTATTTTGTTATAAATTAGTTGGCTGATACTTATGATATTACAGTTGACAAAATCCCATGAAGAAGTTTTAAAATTTTTTTCCGATGAAACAGAGTTTGTACATAAAATATGCGACAGTGGTCTGAAAAGTTACCGAACTCAACGTAAAGATAGCAGCACCAATAAGAGATAGTGAATGTAGTTGTGCATTTTTACAGTTTCTTACCAAAACTTCAGCCATTTTGGATGCGTGAGTTGTCATTTGACAGTCGTTTGAGTGAGTTGATGTGTTTTGTGAAAATGTAAAAATGAATATGGAGCTGTCATTAAATTTTTTTTTGAAAGGCAATGCGCCTACGCATATCAAAATGAGTTGGACTCTGTGTGGAGACTCTGCACCATCATTTACCGGTGAGTGCGGGCAGCTGAATTTAAACGTGGCTGGAGGAGCTTGGAAGGTGATCACCGTTCAGGACGTCCAAAACCGCAACTACTGACGATAACATAGCTAATCAAAGGTGCTAGACCACCGCCGAATCAAATTGAGAGAGATAGTAGAGGCTACGAAAATGTCCAAGGTATGTGTTTGTCAACTATTCAATCAAGATTTAGGCGTGAGAAAGCTGTCCTGCACATTGGGTGCAGTTGCTCACATTATTAAACCAACATATTTGAATAAATATTTTCAAGGCTCTGTTGGCATGGTTGGGCGCATTAAATGCGAGTTTTGGGACGATTAATTACTGCAGATGAAACTTGGATATACCATTATACATCCAAACAATACAGTCAAAACAGAACCGGCTCCAAAAAGCAAACAATGTTTTTGCTTTTTGAAAAGTGATAACAACTGTTTTTTTTAAGGGATAATATGAGTTATCTTAATCGATTATCTTTAAAGTAAAACCATTATAGAAGCATACCTATGCATCATTACTTGACAAACTGCAAGCGGAAATGAAAAAAAGGCCACATTTGCAGAAGAAAAATACTGTTTCACCAAGACACCATGTCGTCTCACACCAGCTATTGCGATGGCGAAAATCCCACAAATTACGGTTTGAACTGCTCTCGACCATCCGCCTTAGTTACTAGATCTAGCCGCAGCGACTTCCTTTTGTTCCCTTGTGGGAAGCGTCTAAAATTACGCCGGAGGACAGAAATTGAACAACATAAAATATGAACTCAGTGACTATATATCCCAAAAAAAGTAACTATGCCCAAGTTCAAGTCAATCAGTTTTGGAAAACTTGTGATGAGTTTTGTTAGTCATTCAGTCAGTCAGTGGTATATTTTATATATATATATATATATATATATATATATATATATCGTTTATATATACACATACTGTATACATATACTGTATACACATACAGGATGGAATCAGTCATGCATCTTTTCGCAAATATTCATAATCTCCTCCTTTCTTAGAACAACTTTGCCAAAGAAATCATATTCATTGAAGTAACTGTTTTGAGAAAATAACTTAGGATATGTATACATATACAAAACATTCACACCTACAACCCTATGAAAAGATTGGGACCACATTTTAGTTCTGTTTACACAAGAATTAACATCTCTCACTTTCTTTTTATCTTTTTAATTAATACTAAAATTTAATATGTATATACATATTAATCCTGGTTTTATTATGATTTTGGCGATGGTATAATAATCTTTACAGTTTCATTAAATACGTTTCTTAAGAACTAAATGTTTTGCAATTATCGGTAGAGGATATATACCAAAGAAATTACATATACCATTTGTAATTGTGGTTTGATGGGTTCGATGCCCGCAGATGGCTCAGAGTCCCACAGGACCATCCCATCAATTTCATCATTCTGATAACAAAACAATGCAATGTTAATAAATAGTTAAAATTTTTTGAATAAACAAATTCTTAATACATCATCA
>BGZK01003928.1:0-17921 GCA_005406025.1 Eumeta japonica
GAATGACTCTTTACTATTTCATACTTTATGTTTTGTTTTTGTTTTGCTATAAATTTATATTTAAAGGCATACAACTTTGTTGAGGTTAATTTCCTAAACAAATTTAAAATTTGATTTAAAGGTTTGCTATATTGCAAAATTTAGCCTGCTGAAATTTAAAATATTTAAAAGTTCTATACAGCCAAATGCTTTTCTTTTAATAAGTTTTAGGCGACAGCTAGAAGTTCCAAAAATATAGTGAGCATCCAACGTTTTTGGCTGTTGTTGCATAGTGTAATCAACCACTAATTTTATTCTTTATTTATAAATATATGGTATTGACAGAATATTCGTAGATTTCTGATACACACTGTACCTATGCCTTCACGTAGAAAGTGATTAACAACGAAATTTCTTAAGATAATGGCTAATGATACAGTTGATTAAGTTAGATTACTCAATCAGTGCGAGTGAGACGTAAATCTCTCGAAGGCCAAATAAAAAACAAACCTAAATGCACTTGGGAAATAATCATGATAACGCGAGACCCTTTTTCAGATCACAACCACAGTGTATAAACAAAGATTTCCTTCTAGCACTAACCTTCATATTATGCTCTGGCTATTTGTAAAATTATCAGGTTGTTGAATAATTTATCACAATCTCAACTATAAATTCACATATTTTTGTTAATAAATTCGATTAAATTACATAAAAGACAATTCAATTTTCAACCACTTTTCACAAAATAAAAGTGTTTTTTCAGTTTGTTTATATTTAGGTATTGGGAAATTTTTGTCAGCTGATTTCAGCATTTTCATCAATCACTTTTAATATCTCTGTTCTACTCTGTGCCACAGCTACTTAACCATTAACATATATTTTGATTTATTTGAACTCATCATTAAAAAAATTAATGGTATTTTGTATTAACATAAGATTATGTTTGCTTTAAAAAAAAATCATATGGTTATATACTAGAATGTGCACAAGTGTTTTTTTTCAAATGTCACTCGCGCTCACCATCAAACATTTGTACCCACATAGGCTGATTCGCGTCATTTTATTTTGAGTCACTCATTTTTTGTACATGATTTCCAATCACGCTGTTTCATGCACAACCAATACAAATCATGTTTATGATCACTAGATGTTTACGATTGTTCCAGAATTAAACATTGCTAATGCATTGTTAAGCAAAAAAATTCTTGCTTATGACGAATTCAGGTTTAGAAATGACTTACAAAACATCATGATATTCAGCAAAAAATTTGCTGAGCCTTCTCGCATTATGAAAGCTGCTCAACATGAATCAGAACTTGTTTGTTCAGAGCACTTTTAAATGATTTAAAAGCTTATTATAAGTGTTGAAATTTGAAATCTATAGATGAGCTTGTTTTAGTTTTCATACTTGCTTCTTTGCTGCACAATCATCCAAACAAATATATGGGCGATTGATTATCCCTAAAAGATACTGCGCTTGGGGCAGAAAAATCCGAAGAGTTCAAGTTACTTTTAACTTTATTTTGTCATGATCAATCTCTAAGTAAAATGTCTCGCAATAAGGTATGGACCATATGTTACTTTTAAGTATTTTGATAGAAACTGCAGCACTAGAACTATTTTTGTAAGAACAAATCATAAAACAAAATATTTATATGAAAAAAAATGGATTAAAAATGCCACAAATTGTCAACTCTGCATTTAGAATCAACCTCTAGAAATTTTGAGATTTGGTTCTGTAACAGGACATAAGTTATTTTTTAATTACTTTTTTATACATATATTTTCATATTCTTTTAGAAAATTTCTGCACTCATTTATTCAACCATCAATTCAGGACAAACAAAACTTTACAAAAAAGTTTTAATTAACATTACAAAATTGTTAATATATTTGCCTTTATTCTATTATTTGATATTTGCCTTTATTGGTAAAAAATTATTACACCTTTAAAATGCCTATTTGACAAATGCTTCATGGAAATTTGTTAAATAACGGCAATAAACACGATAAGTTTTATTAATAAGCCGATTGTATATTTTCTTGAGCTCTTATTTAACATATTTTTATAAAATATCTTGCCAAATAGGTTTTTAAACTTTAAATATTTTCTATGTGAGGCCGTTTATCTTTGGGGGCGTTTTTTATTATTATTATTATATCTCTTAATTAATAAAAAATTTAATTACTAAATAAATCACATTGAGTTGCTTAATTTCTTAAAATTTCTCTTCTCTTTGATATGTATCTGTTAATCTAAATAATTTAGCTTATTTTAATTCAATTTAAAGGATTCTTCTTTTTATTATATATCTATATTTTTCTAGTTTTTATTTAATATTATATTTAAGTTTAAATATGAGTATAATATTTTGTGTCTTCAGCTGATATGTTTTTGGTTGTTTAATTTGTCGGTTATTTGTTTTTTCTTTACAACTTTATTTTTTAAATAATAAAAAATAATAATATAAATATTGCTTTTAATTTTCATTTCGTTTTTTTTGCGGTGTAAAAACATTTCATAATAAAAATAGAAATATTTATAAATTAAAAAAAATTTACTTTTAAATAAGAATTATCCTTTACTGTGCAAACAAGATTGTGTGTGGTAAATAGTATGAAGGGATGCCATTAGGCTTGCCAGATCGCATACACCAAAAAGCTTGACAGTTAAAAGAAAAGATTAGATTTTTTTTTCACATAAATTTATTTTTTCTTGGGGAGAAAACACATTTAAATTTTATGAAAAAAAGACAATATAAAGTTCTAAATATTTTCCAATTATCTGTAAGCAATGCTAAAATGATGATATTGCAGAAACAATTTTAAGGGCTGCATGAGTTAAGAAAAACTTTTCCACCTGGTTTTAGTTTAAACAAATTTTTAAAAATATTCTTAAGTGTATTTACACAAAAATGTTGCATAATGAAACACTTTTCAAATTCTAAATTCTCAAATGACATGGAAAAAGCTTGACAATGAAACCAAATCAAGCCAGTATGTCAACCCCATATGCCATAATATTTCATTTCGGATTTCCAACTTATATCTAATTTGTTAATTACTTTAATTGGGCTTGAATTGATTTTTGTAATACATGTCAATGAATAATAATTTAAGAATTGAGGAAACAGAAAGCTGATTTTAAACTTTAGCTGATGAACAACTAAAGTTTAGGAAGCCAGCAACCAGACCTCTAATTTATTGCGCCTAGAAGGCTAAGTGGGTAAAATGCCTGGCCAATGATGACGAGGTCACAATTTCGATTCTTGTAGTAGGCCTTGGGTGTGCCCTAATATCCTTTACTTCCCATTTGCATTTGATGCAACTGAGCCAGTCTGGTATTTGATAAGACGAATTCGTTACACGGTGTTCTAGTTAGCACTTATAGTTATCAGCTGGGTTCAAAGCAAACTATCAAATGAACTATTTACATTACCGCAATAAAGTTATTGTTTAATAAGTACAAAATTATTTTAAATATTAAGTACAATATGAAATGCAACAGTGTGCTTAGTGGGGAAAAGTGTATAATGAGAGCAGATAACAAAATATAAAAGTTAAATTTTATGTTGCACTACAATAGCTGCTCGACAGCCTGTCACCTATACAACATATATATAACTATATATAAACATAAAATTAAAAACAATAATTCTCTCACAGCTGTCATATGATAATTGAGTTAGCTCAATATTGAACGTATTACCACTAAAAGATTTTATGACAATAAACTGAATATTAAGTAATAAAAAATTTATATGTGACAGTTCAAGTTTTATACACATGGTGTTTATCAACACTGTTTGATATTAACGTATGTGACGTAAGCTGCACCTAATTTTGAAATTACCTTTGACTAGAGAACAACTTAAGATGATAACTTTACTCATAGTACTGCGGCAAATAATTTAATCAGCTGTTAAAATACTCTCACAAAACAGCTGGCTATATGATGTGTACAAATAAAATTGTTACATATAAATTGGGTGTTTTGCAGTTATTTTTTATTTTAAATAAAGCGAGTATTGTTTTTTATGGTTTTTAAATTTCCCCAATGGGACCAATGATACTTCCATGGTAGTCCAAGGGTTAAGAACTGTCCTCACGATAAATATTTTATGCGATCTTTTTATAAAACACAAAGCTTTTTATATTAATAAGTTTGTTAAGAACACACAAGCAAATAGGTTTTGCCATAATTTTTTAATTATTTCCACACACTTTGCAATTTTACGTGCATACGCTCATCAAGCAGTGCATTCAAATGTCAGCTCCACATACACACAAAACAAATTAAATACAAATACTATCAACGTATTCAAATTGATATTAAACTTGATTATATAGATTTTTTATTTAAAAATATTTTTGTTTAAATATAAACGAAAGGTTCAATAAATATCCTTGAGTGTGTGCACGTGATTGGGTGGGTGTATGTATTAAAAATGCAGTTAAATAATAATAAAAAATAAAAAAATAATAATACTATAAGAACTATTTTTGCTGCTATGTATTTATATGACTATAACATTTAGAAAAATATGACATTTCGGTTTGAGAACGAATGATGAAAGAGACGCTTCAATTGGAAGCATTTGCTTCATTGAATATAAAACATTTTAGCTGGCAACTAGAGATAATGGATCGTAGTTTTATACAGTGAGGATATTCTTTAATAAATAAATATTAAAATAGCTTATATGTAAAATTTTAATAAAATTCAATTTAATTAACTTTTCTTTTAACCCGAACAAAGAAAAATTGTATACATGCTTGAATCAATATTTGAATTTCAGTCCTTATTTTCTTAATTGCTGCGCTTCTTATATTTTATTATTATATTACATTTACTTGTTCTATATGACTTTTTATGTTAAAGTTTTAATTTTCAAAGAGATTTTTCATTAATTTTAAGGTTTCTTTATTTTAGTATGTTTAATATAAATTCAAAAAAAAAAAAAAAAAAAATGAAAGAAAAGTAAAATGAATCAGCCAATGGTTAAAATCTCGTTACGTGTTTGCAATTTTTGCTTTCATTATCATTTGTTTACAACTACCAATTGCTAACTACATACATACCTACTTAATAATGTTTATTTATTTATTTTTTTATATATACATACACACTCACACGCCTGTCCCTGGTAACCAGTTAACCAAACTGTTGTTGTCCAGCAACACATCTATGCAGAACGACTGGTTGCTGGATGGCTATTGTTTCATTTGCTCTACTCCTCGGGCCAACCCAAATCCTCGCCCACCAATTCATAAAAACGTTGATTATGTTCGGCAAAAAATTTACGCAATTTGGAAATGACCACCGGATCGACATGAGGATGTTTGCGTCCTTTTGTTTCGCGCAAACAGCGGTCACCACTGTCGTAACGCAAACAGTAGAAACCTTTCGTTTCATTAAAATAAAAATGATTACTGGTAATGCGATGTTCAATACCTGCAATGGCATACAAATTAAACGAATTTATATTCGACAATAAAATACAATAAATAATGAAAATACAATATAAATGAAGTTGGTGTTGTTGACAATAGGGAATATTTGCACAGGATACGTGTGTGTGTGTGTGTGTGTGTGTGAGTGAATGACAGGTTGTGAAGATATAAATTCGAATTAACACACTGCTCATGGTGATAGTTTAACAACTATCTGAAGTGTTTTTTAAACAATAATAAAAGTTATACAAACTTTGTTAAATATAAAAAGAGAGTTGGGAAAAGAGAATGCTGTGACATTTCAGAAGTTTATAATTTTTCCTCTAAAACCTGCTTCTGGCAGAAAGGACCATTAATGAAAACCTTAAAAGTATTATATATTGCTATTAATCATTAACGCTTATATAGTGTGGACACTTAAACCTATCGATATTTTCCTAAACGCGATGTTTCCTTAAGCATATCGATCTTACAAAAAATATAAATGATTTTTACATCAAACCATTTTTTTATCTTACATAGAGGGAATCACAGTATATTTGGTCTATATGAAAACTAGAACTCTATACTCCAATACTAGATGTGGGCAGGATTTGCTTTAGGACCTGCCATGGCAGTTTAATAGCCAATTCATTCCTAAGTTATTATATTACTATTTACATGGCAATTTTCAATCATATATTTATTCTAGAGTATACATAGATGTGTAGCTGAGAGTCTGGGTCCAGTTCACTTTTGGAAACATTTCACCTTATTCCAATTGTCGTCATTGTCATCGACATAAAAAAATATGCACTTGCTCATATGTTTCGGCATTGATCTAGTGATTTTGAAAGAGTTTATCAAATTTCCTGGACGTTAACTAAAACTTCAAATACTAGTAAATACGCATCAGTTTCTGGTGCCGATGATGATGACGACTATTGGAATAAGGTTAACAAGCAAACACTACAGCTTAAAACCCTCGTATCAGAAGCATCACAAAACTAAATTATAAGCTCGAAAACATGTGTGGTCTCGAATTACAAAGTCGTGTTTCCATAAACCACCATATTTCCTGAAGATCCTTTCTGAAACACCCATCTGCATGGTGCCAATATAAGCACTTAGGTGAGGTTTAGGTAGCTGTCCTATCATAAGGTCAGGCCTTCTTTCTTAACCTTTGATTGCCAGAATAAATGAAGACAATCTAAGCTTCTAGAATGGCAAAGTTTGAGATTTATGCTGATATGTTTACACGCTATAAAGAGGCGTTGCAGGCCACTGCTTCATTTCGTCACAATGGTCAAATAGCAAGGTCTTAAGAATGCTCCAAATTGCGTTTTCCAATAACGCAAAATCAATTTGGGGATTCTATTTACTAATTAAGCTGGTTGCTTTATCATCTTTCTTTCTATATTGTTGCATTGCTGGCCTCTGCTTCATTTAGCCAGTATGGTTAGTCATGAAATACAAATTTAATTTATATCTTGTGCTTATAACATTTAGTTTCGTTTGCACATATCATAACATATCATATCGTATCATAACTTGAAGCTTTAGACGTAGTGTTGAATTTTACACAAACAAGAGTTTTTTTTTAGATAAGTTGTAAGTGAAGAAATGCGGTTGCTAAAATCTCAACTTTGTGAAAACGGACCTCATATTTTTATGCGAGGATGTTGCACTCAATTATGTATATATGTATGATATGACGTGCTTTTGCATTATACATACACTACTTTATTTTCAAGTAATTTTTTATTTTAATTTTAAAACTTACCCAAAAGCTTTCTAATTTTCTTTAACTGTGATACGGGGTCATCTATTAAACGGTCACCATTCACAATTAAGATTTGTTCACGTGGGAAGACTTCCAGCCAGCGATGTAAATGTAAATGGTACATTGATATGCTTAATGGGCGATAGGATTCATTGACAGTACCATTTGGAAATATGGCAATTCCTCAAAGGATCTACGAAAACAAAAAACAAACAAATAATACAATAGTTAAAGATAATAGATACTTATTGTTTAATAAAATAATTGCATTGACAGTTTATACATAAAAATCGTTTAAGCTATTGCAGGGCGTAACTTTAAATTGTAAAAATTTTAGGGCTTTTATTAAACAAACGGACAAACAAAGGTATTAAAAAGGAATTATATTCTTAAATTTTTTTGACTGGCAGCACTGTAAAGGGCAAAAATTTTAACTTAATTTTGAAATAATTAAAGTAGTTCCTATTTCGAAGCGTTTTGATTGTCGCATAAACACATCTAAAACAGAAGCAAAACTTTAAAATTTGTTTTGTATTAAATGTATTTAAGCTAGCGATCGAAAAGGCTTCGAAATAGAGGAACTGGCAGTTAGACGTTTCTAATAGATGACAGAATTTTAATACCTTCGTTTAGTAGCGTTGCAGAGTCATCGCATAATTTTGTGTATTGAAATTTTATACTTTTAGAATTTTGTTAAAATAATTTGTTCAAACGTCATCACCGGGTAACAACGAAAAACCTCATTCTTTTACTACCATCCAATAAAACTGCATTGAGGCATTTTAAAATGTTCAATTTTGTTTACATTTTTGATTGCACAGTACAAAAGAGAAACGAAATTCAGTAATTTTTAAGCAAATTCAAACATTCACAAAAAATGTGAATATGTGTCATAGCTTAGCTTTTCCCCAAATTCCACCCTGGAGCTCGATATTATAAAATAACTGAAGCCTTTATACGTCTGAAAAATCCAAAAGCAGAGTATTAAAGTATTACGACAACTAGAACTACATCTGATTCCGACGCTAAATTACTTTAATATACTGAAATGAAAAATAGTCTTATTGTAGTCATTGTCTTAGTATTACTACTCACCATGACTACTTGCCTCCAGATATATATATATATATATATATATATATATATATATAATGTACGATCGGACATTAAAAATGTGTGATAAAAATGTGCACCAATTTTATATACCAGAATGAAACAATTAGTCTTACTGTAGCCATAGCCATTCCAGACAATTGCTCCAAGCAACCACATAAGACTGACTTCCATCATTATGACCACGAACTGCTGATTATGAAAGGCTATAAGCTACTTATTGCGGTCAGAATTAAAGTTCATAGAACAGCTGTTTCAACTGATGAAATTTCAACAGCACGTATATAACCGCCAACGATCATAAAACATTCCTAAAGGATATACTGTATTGACTATTTTACCCTGAACTTAATGCGTTAGCTTCTAAGCGATATTTAACAGTTTATATCAGTCACCAAGGAATACTCCATAGCAAACTCCACAAGACACATAAACTGTCATAACCAAATTGGTTAAGAAAAAAAAAATATACACACAAGCAAACAAATAAATAAATAAAAACTTACTTGGACAACATTTGTGCTGTTGAGCTGGCAATATTTGCTTGTGGACTTGGTGTTGTTGTTTCGTATTGACGATGGCTGTTGTAGGGATTTTAAATTTGTTTTATGCCTCCTGCACCGGAGCCATAAGCCTAATACTACCATAACCACTCCCACGACCACGACTACTGCCAGCTACCCACCTCCACCACCTAATGAGTTGTCATAAACTTGTGAAGAGGAGTAGCCAGCATTTAATTTGCTGTACAACATTGAATGTGAAGACAATTTACCAACATTTACGCCATCAGCGATGCTGATGAGGATGATGACGAGGTTGCAGGTTGTTGTTGCTCGTTGGCCAAAGGTAAAGTAGCGGTGGCTGCATGACTTCGTAATTGAGTATAATCAGAAATGGCTCTTGTCACCGGTTCTCTAACTATCAACAACAATTTAATACTGGCACATTCTCGCACCTCGTTCAGGCACCTGCATAAAATAGAAGAATATATATTTTTTAAAATTCTATAGCAGCACAAAAGAATGAAGCGCCATATTTAAACAACAAAATGAAAAGACGACAATAATGGAGTTAATGAAAAGTTAAATCGAATTTTTCTTTTATCTTTTTATTTTTGGTAATACATAGATAAAAGAGTTATCAGTGTAAACACTTACATGCACACTTCCACGTAATACATATAAAGCCATTTGAGGCATTTGCATGAAGTTTTAACTCTTTTTGCTTCTAAAAGCCAACGGTTATTACACAATGGTCTGGAGTTAAGCAATTACAGTCGAAGTTTTACCAAATTAATTAATTACCAAACTTTTGTAGAATAATGTCAAAGGAATAAATGTGGCAAAAAGTTTCTGCGAAATTTAAACGTGATATGAAAAACAATCGACTCAAAATTATTTAAAACCCAAGCGAGAAAACAGCACTTCTCTGTAATTAAAGATTTTCCGTCTTATTCGAAAACTATTATTAATTAATTTTTTTTAATAAACTGTTATGTTTGACACAGTTTATGCCGTATTTAGTTTTGCGAATGCAATGCGGCACAGAGGATTGTTTAAAATTTGTACTCATAAAAGTATAAGAATTTGTAGTAAATTAAATAAGAAAATAGTTAAAATTAGAGGATCTACTAAAGTCTCAGTTCACACATGAAGTTTTTCTTTCGTAAAATTCTTCTAATATCACTTGAAAATTTTAATTCGTGTCTAAACACTGAATGAAAACAAAACGAATTTCAGAGTACCTGAAAGTCTGTACTGAAATTCACTCGTCTCACTTCTATTACCCCCTGTTGCCTACAAACATAGAATTTCATGAAAGAAAATTTCATGTGAGCCGATACTTGGGTATGTGATTTATTATAAAATAACAACGATGATAACCAATACAAAGTAATTATAGTTCATTCCCTTAATTATTGTGACACCTCGATGGCTGAGTGGATAGAAGACCTGGTCAATAGTCACGAGACCGCAGGCTCTAGGCAAACAAACAGCTATGCAGTTTAGTGCTTGTTTTAATAAAAATAACAAAAATAAAAAAAGAATACGAAAAAGCTGGCTGTACTAACTAAAGCCAAAAATTTGTCCTTTCTTGTTTTCCTCAGCAAATATTAATTACAAGCAATAACTAAGAAATGAAAAATGTAAAAAAACTATTTGTTTTGATCGTACACATTGTTATAAGTTGCATAATGTTGTTATCGCAAACATACTTTAGATTGTTTTCTTTTGCATATAGGTAAATATAATTCTGGGTAATTGACCTGAGATTCTAACTACAGAAGCCGATAGAAGCATTGAAGCGGTGATCTGCAACACTAATGTTCATATAAAATATAACGATAATAACTAGTGAAACAATAAATAAAATCAGTTGAAAATTTACTTTTGACCAATCAAATAGTCCAGAATTTCAGTTACTGTGATAAAATGGGCAGCGGCCTGCAATACCACTATATAATATAGAACGATGATGATGTTATCAACTGAACAGAATATAAAAAGAACGAGAAACGTTATGTCCATAACGATTAATTAAAAATTAGCTTCTTTACTTCAAAATTAAGATGTTTAAATTAAAAAAATTTGTGGATTACTGGAGGTCTTAAAGTGGTTTATTTCTTTACTATTTTGTAAAATTTGTATAACTCAATTTCTCTATCTCCGTGTTTGTGTTTCTTCAATTTAAGCTGGTTTTTTTCTTCTTTTTTTTAGATGAATTTACACTTTTTATTTTGACAGTGTTAATTTAATTTCAAAATTTATACACAATGCAAAGAAATTCTTTATAATATAATTTATTTTCATTAGACATATCGCTTTATACTAATTTGGTTACTACTCCTTTATTTTGCAAAGCAAATTACCCCCAGGACCTTCAGACAAGTAAATTCTATTAGAATACCATCAGTCAAAGAAGAAGAAGGTCTGTTGCCAGCTCTTTTCTTATTATTTTTTTCTTTGTTTATTTTGGCTTAAGAACAAAATAAGCTCACATTCAGCAACACACACATTTAGCTCGCCTTAAATACTGTAGGTACCCAGCAAAAACTTAAGGATATCTTTTTCTGAACCAATACTCATTCATTTGTTAATTAAATTATACATTTCAAAGTAAATTTACAAGAAAAATGTGCACAACGTGGGGATTGACAAAGACCATATTCATATTTTGCAGATTCCTGTGACTAAATTTAAGCGACTTATGACTTCACATAGGAAGTAACAGCAACGAGATTGGCAAACGAAATATCCCAAAATAATCGCTAGCAATACAACTACCCCGAGTGAGATGCAAACTCTCGTAGGCCAAATAATAAGCTAAAAATAAGTATGATAACGCGATAGCTGTTCTTCAGCTCAGAGCTGCTTTAAGACTGTAGAGAGAATATTATTTTGAGTTTTTCCACGATTGAGAAAGAGAATATACACATAACGGTGGCTTCTGTCGACTTTTCAGGTCTTATGAAACTAATGAAAGAAAGCCACACTTTAATGGAACCTAAAAACTAGCATTGAATAGTAAAAGCTATCTAAAGCTGAGGCCACACCATGAGCGGCAAAGCGGCTGAGCGGCAAAAAAATCAAAACATATGAGTTGTTACTGAAGCGGCCACACAATGAGCGACATTTCTGAGCGGCTAAGTGGTGCTACACGGAAATAAAATTGTTTTAATTTTTAGTTGATTTCTGAGCCGCAAAGTATAAACATGGCAAGAGTGAATACCTGAACATCTAATTTCTTTTGTACAAATCCGACCGCTGTTATGGCAAGACATAGTACCAAATCTTAAAAATAAAAGTATAACCTAAAAATCTCACAGACATACTGCAGTACTGTTAAGGTCTGTCTGAAAATCTGCGTAGATTGGCGTATATGTAAATGTTCCAATTCGTCGTAATGTCGCCTTGCTTGTTTCATAGAATTAACAGCAAATCTTTTTTCTCTTAAACGCATTTAATTCTATTAAAACATGAAACAAATCCCTCTTGGCAATGGGATTTTAACAAATAACCAAAATTGCCGCTCAAACTCGTCGCTCTGCCGCTCAATGTGTGGCCTAGGTCAAATTGTTAAATTACCAATTTTATGGGAGTGTTAAATGGGCATTAAATACTATATTTTTATTATAAAATAATAACACAGAAATCTCAAGAAACATCACATAATATTTTTCTAGCTTTAATTTTCTTAGAGTTTTTCCTTTTGTAGTTTGTTTTTGCTGGCAGGTATGCCTGCCAGTTATAGACACAACGATAACTGCCTTTGTTGGTACAGATTTTTGTAAAACAAAACCCCAACAACAATCTGCCTACAATGTTTTGTTATTTTTATGTTACAATGGTGCGCAAAAGTGTGTGTGTGTGTGTATTTTTTAATAACTTAAACTTATGCTGACTTGTAAAAGAAGAGACATCGTTCACAGGCTGTTAAATTGTTTGTCTAATTTAAGAGCTGCCAATACAGATGAAGTGTTTGAAAATGAGGTTATAACTCAAAGGTAATTAATGGCTGCTAAGACTAACATTAATTATTTGTTTACATAGATGTAGAAAACTTCTACTCTATTACGAATTCACATTTTAATGCTCGTCTGCTCAAAAGCATTTCTTTTATGAAATACATATATTGACCGTGTTGTGGAATTGTTTTGTTAAAGTTGTCAAACAAGAACTTGTACGGAATGAAGTTATTTGCCTATTCACTTGGGATTAATTAAATTAAATTGGAGAGGCAGTTCTCAGGACAAAGAAGTCAAGAGAATCGTATTCCCCAAAAGCGATTTGATTAGGCTTATGTGATTAAGCACAGCGAAACTTAAGCCAAGCAATAGCATAAGAAATTTATATCAAACCATAATCAAAATTATGGCAGTAACAATTCGCATATGATTGTATTTATGCGCATGCGGCCAGCCACTCCTTCATTTCATTGCAAATATTCGGAATCAAATCAGCTGGTTTGTCCTTATACCTCATGGAATGCACCAATATTCACGGATTTCTGATTGTGAACTGGTGAATGTGCACCTCATTTCCTCTCACTTAGTGGCTTGTACACTATTTCTCATCCCTGCAAATATATAAACAGTACTGGACTCATTTTAAAACCTAAAAAAGGAACTACACTTCATTATGCTGGCATCTTTATTCGGTAAGTTTATTTTCTCTTCCAATCTATTACTTGTCGCTTTGCTTTCTTAAAAAAAAGAATTAAAATATATGTATGTATTTATGTTGGCTTGAATTACTTATAAAACGGAGTATTTTTCTTTTTTGCATTATTTCCATTTTTTTCTTTTCGTAAAAAACTTTTGAGTACGAATGTGCATACTGTAGCTTTTGTATACATTTCTGTTTATTCGAGTGTAATTTACAGCAATAAAAGACATTCATTTTACAAAAAATTTCAGTGGGCTGTGTTACAACAAATTCAAGCGAAAGTAATGCAATTAAGCATTTTATAATAAATGGTTTTGAAATATAAAATAAAATGGGAGAAGTTGAATAGGACTTTAATTAAATGTCGTAGTTTAAATAATAGATGACTTTATATTAATACAAACATACACATTAACTTGTGTTCTTGCACGATGTTTATTAAGATTTTATTTTAAGAGTTGTGTGCAATAATAAATACACAAAGGATAATTGATTCTGTAAAAAGATGGTTTAAATGAATGGGAAGCTTAAATTTATCAAAGTTATTTTATATTTATTAAATGCTCGTTTAACAAATACTATAGGCAAATTTGTCAAATGAGAGGTTAATAAGCATGTAGTGAATTTTATGAATAAGACCGTTAAATTATAAATATTTTGACAAAATAAAACATGCTTGAAAGGTACCAGAGTTCGTAGATGAAATAACGAGTAACGAGGCTAGTAGTCGATATCTTGAAACAAGTGTTTATCATATCAATACGTAGTTAATTTTAGGCTCGTTTTTATTTGTATCCACAAACGATAAGCATCAAGGTCGGCTTAGGACAGGCTCTACAATGTTTAGCAAAGAAAATTCGTATCATTGAAATCTCTCTTGAGAGAAGTTTGCTGAAAGGTGCAAACAAAACAGTTTTAAATCGTTATATACGTGAGCTGATTGCCAATAGAACGATTGACTAGCCTGATTGATCTATCATATGAATTGTATGCACTTGTGGTACAACATGCTTCTACGCAACGAGTTCTGCTTAAAATGAGCAAATTAACAAAAGATAAACAAAATTCTCTTAATTTATTTCCATTTATATAAAAAGTCTCATGCTTTGTGCTCCGAATCTAGTGACTCAAAATTTTAAAAATATCATGGAGAATGGGCACCACTGTTATGGTGATGACAGTCTATACCAGGATTTTCATTTCTGCACTCGTTGTTCACTCATAGGCATGCACCAAAAATATGCTCATTTAAAAGTTAGCGCATGTGCATGCCCATACGCAATTATAATTTTTATTTATTGTGCTCATGGCGCACTTATGCTCATGAGCATGCACATTTATGCTCATGAGCATGCTCACGTGCTTGTTTATTATCAGCGTTGCCAATTCTATTTTTTTTAATGTTACAAAAATTTCTTGGGCTTATGACAAACGTATAGGGAGGGTATATCATAAAAATAAAATTTATTAGAAATTAGTTTTAGTAAAATTTTGTATGAAATATTTGACTTAAAATATATTTCAAATTTTATGAATATACGCATTTAACCTTTGTAAAATTTGTATGTTATTTTGAAAATAAAATGAGAAGAAAAGTAATCGGAAAGGTGTTTCAAATAAATTGAAAGCTGCAGGCTTATTCTGTAAATCGCTAAATCTCCATCGCTAAAATCTATAAATTCTGTTCAGTTTTTAGCGCCAATTACAATTCTGTAACTTAAGTTGTCTAATTTAACAATAACTTAAAATTGAATTCGTCTTAATTTTAGCTTTTTATTTCGTTTCTAAAATTCCTAAAATTTATTTATTTTGGTGAATTTTTCTCATTAGAAAATATTAAATCAAGAAAAATTATCAATGAAATAAAAGCTAAAATTACGGATTCAATTTCAGATATTGCCAAATTAAGAAGCTTAAGTTACTAGATGTAAACAGAATTAATAGATTTTTAGCGATGCAGATTTAGTTTTAGCGATATACAGAATGAGCGTGATTTTGAAAAATTTTATATAACATTTGGCATTCGATAGAATTGTTTTGATGTATCGGCATAAAACATGCAGCATTCTGAAAACTTCAAAGTTGTTTTGCCCATTGCTAGTTGGCTGATGTGCTTGATTGTAAGTCCAGCTGTGAATAATATTTACTTGAAAGATGCTGCCTGTTAAATAAAATACCATGATTAAGACGATGCAATTAGTATTTATTAAATGTTATAAAATGATGTGAACAAAATTATAGTTTGGTTACGTAAATTTTCTATTAACACTTCCATACCATACCCCAACTTTAAGAGAAAACGCAGTCTTATTATTATTTAAAAAAAAATCTATGGTGAACTGCTATTCATCCATATATAAATTAGCTTTAATTAATTAATCTCTGCACTAAAACCTGTTCATCTCCTTAATTTATCCTCTAAATTAAATTAATTTATCTCAGCTTTTATTTACTAAATTCAAATAAAAAAAGTTGTTATTACATTTAATAAACTTTTCTACACTTTTTATGTTTTATAGTACATAATGAATTTTAATAACTTTCCGTTTTATGCAGCAAGTTTCAATGAAAAAACAGTTAAAATTCCAAAAAATTTTTTGTACAAAACTAATTTGATTGTTTATTAAAACTACCCTGACATTTGAGCACTAAATGCAGTGTCAATGGTCGTTGGTTTGTTTTTGCAGTACAAAATAAAACATTCCTACACATGCATATATACATATGTAATAAAAATTCAATTAAAATTTTATTCAGTGCCAAAATGTGAAAAATGGCTAAAAGGGTAAAAAAAATCACTGTTTTGTGACAGCCTGCCAAATTCAAATGATTCGCTTAAAAGGACAATATGCAAAATTTCGTGTTGAATAGTTGTTAGAGGATTATTTTACGTTTTGTTGCAAATTTACTTTTCAAATTCCACTTATTAAAATTCTAAAGTTTTCAAATGTAATTGAGCAAAAAAAAAAAACAGGAATAATTTTGAAATGGGGTTTTTGGCAACAAGTGATTTTAAACTTGTTAGCAAATTCCATTAAACTATCAAGTATTCATTAAACTATTAATATCATCAATTTAGAACCTTAAATGCTTTCCTATTCAATTTTATTTCTCTTTTTGGGTTACAAAGCAAATTTATGCGTAGTATTTGTTAGGGATATCTTTAGATCTTATTCAAAAACGATTAGTTAAGTTAAAGTAATTATTGAAACTGGAGTTGCTTTGGACAATGGAAATTTAAAAGTCGCTTTTAAAAAAACTTTATTATACAAATGACAAGGAAACATGCATAATAACAGTAAATTATTAATTTAGCATTTGAAAAGATTCTTCAATATTAAAATTGATTAGCACAGGACCACTGTTTTTCCTCCCCAGTGACTGACTGACCTACCTGTCTAGCCTAGTACATCAAAATAATTTTCTTTTCTTTCACCATCACAAAGTCTGCGAACACCATTAATGCTCCTAGAGTTTTACATTTATTTTAAAATTCATTAGTGAGTTGAAATTGAAAAAATATTATTTTAATTTAGTAATTTAATTGTTGTTAGATTTAAAAATATTATTTTATGAATTTTCAATCAGCCTTTAATGAGAATATTTGATTGGTTTCGAGTTCTCTTTAATTATCAGACTATACAAACGTATTCGTTTACATATTATAGATTGTGGTTGTGCATGTATGTGTATATGTTAACCGCACAGCTTTAGCAGCCACCACTGGGAATAATCTATTATTGTAGATATTCTACATGTGAATTTTTAGGT
The DNA here is from genome assembly GCA_005406025.1 of Eumeta japonica. Taxonomy (NCBI): domain Eukaryota; kingdom Metazoa; phylum Arthropoda; class Insecta; order Lepidoptera; family Psychidae; genus Eumeta; species Eumeta japonica. The sequence goes on from BGZK01003928.1 coordinate 17,251, forward strand.
ATTTGACCAGATGGATAAGTACACATGTTAACATAATTGTGATTGTGTTGTTCAAGGAAATAATAATAAGCTTGGTAAGCATTTGTAGAGATAAATAACGTTTTAATTTAAACAAAATTTTATTTTGATATTAACTAACGCTAGACTGGCAGGATTTTCTTAAATTATGTCGCTCAATACCACAATTTTAAATCAATTTTGATACAACCTACAATTTTCTTTAAAAATTAAACTCAAAGTGTTAGTTTATTGCATTAATTATTTAAAAGCTTCCTTTTAAACATAAGCTTCATATAAGTAACAACAGTTTTATGTTTCTTTCAGGAAATATGTACTCTCAAACAATTAAGGATATAAAGTTATTACATAGAACAACCATTGACCACATGTTCCAGTTGAAATCAGGTGGAGAATTATATGGAAGCATGCACATGCATGCTTATATATGTGGCATTTTTCTTTCTTTTTAAGAGTATCTTAAGCATAGAACAAAAGATTAAAGTGAATGAAGAATGATAATAATTGAAACATTCAATCGTGACTAAAATATAATACAGTTTTGAATTGCACTTTCAATTTCATTTGCTAACAAATGGAAGCACCTTTAGTAAAGGCTTTTTGCAATAGCTTTCAATCCTGGCTACTTGATAGCGGTTTTGTTATTTTAAACA
>BGZK01003929.1:0-17915 GCA_005406025.1 Eumeta japonica
AAACGGAAAACGGAAGTAAAACATGAAAAAATTTAATAAGATCGTTTGTTCTTGTTTTACTCTTAAAAAAAACTGAATAAATACTGTTCTCAGACAAAAAATAAATACAAAAGTTTTGTTTTTTTGTTAAGATCCTGGAATTTATGGCGAGACAGTTTATTTGAAATACCTACATAACTGCAATCTCTAATAACAAAAGCTTGATGGGAGCACAAAGGAAAAAAAGCGAAATTCACAGTGAATTTTAAAGGTTGATTGGTGGTACACAATCTGTTTTATTGTATCAGTTGATTAACTTTTGCTTTTCGTGCATTAGTTACATTATGACCTAGACATAACTCTGTAATTCAATCCCAAAGTAAACTTATACGAACTTTTATATAGCCCTCACAGCAATTGGAAAGCGTTTGCTTTCGAATCAAGCGACGTATTAGCACGATCGTAGTGAAAACCTGTCTTTAAAGTTTTCTTACCGATACTTATAATCACAAATTATACAGGGGTGAGTGAAGTGATTAACGAAATGCTGAAATCAGCAGACTGAAAATTCCGAATACCCAAACAAACTGAGAAAAACACGTTTTTGTGAATAGTGGTTGAAAATGTAATTGTTTTTATGTAATTTAATTGAATTTATTAACAAAAATACGTGAATTTTTAATTGTGATTGTGATAAATTAATCAACAATCTGATAAATATTGTGAAATGGATCGTAATACAGTTAATTACTTTTTATTATTATATACATACATACGAATAGCCAGAGCAAAACACGAAGGTATTTGAATGTTACTCGGACTTTGAGTTCTGTGTTTTTCTTCAATTAGGTAGGATTTTTTGTGATAAATTGTAGAAACTGATACTTTCTTAAAGAAGAAGAATTTAAGTAAAACACAGAACTCAAATGCCCGATATTAAAATATTTTAAAATTGAAATAAGAGTTCAAAGAATTAAATTAATGATATTATAAAATTAAATAGTTAATTAATCTGATGGTACCAACATAAATTCTTGAAATAACATGTTAAAATGTCAGAGGCATTTTCTTTGTGCTACGTAGGTAGTGTTTGTGTTAATTTGTACAAGTAGGTACCTATATATACCCATTTGTTTGCAAATGTTCTTTTCTAAAATTTAAGTTCCATGAGATTGACCTTAATAAAGGTAATGAGAAGATCATCAAACCATTGTAAAATCTCCGAAATCTCCGTAAGAATTATGTTCTCATGCACATAAATACATATGCACATACATATCTACAACTTTAACAAGAAAAATAAAAGCAAAATTTTTTAAGACAAAATAAAGAAGTTCATCAACCACCAACAGAGCATTAAACATGCACATAAAGCTAAAAAATGATGATAAACTAAAATACTTTAATATTTCTTTACTACTTAAGAAAAAACTCCCATAATACAGGAGATCACTTCATCTTTATTTTCTCATATAAAATTAATATTTAAACAGAATATAAGTATGTATGTACGTAGACGTGTGTGTATTGGTTGTATGTTTGCCTGCGATTACGCTCAATTTTATTTTGTGCAAGTAAATTGTATTTGCAATATGCACTACTCCATTAGACCCATACCATGACCTGACATCTGCAAAATTCCAACAACAGAATGCAACAGAGAGAAGAAGGAGAAGAACAAAAACGAATTTTTAATACACCTTCATTTTGAAATTTCAGCGTCAATATATTCGCTTGTTAGTGCAGCAATAACAAATCATGTTCTTCATTTTTAAGGAGGATGAGAACAACCAAGTATGTAAATACTATTTATTTGGAAACATACTTACATACATACATGCATGCAGCAAACTTATTATTTTTCAATTTAAACAGGAATTAGAGAGGAGTAATAACTGATTGCAAGAGAGAATTATTGCATTGGATAGTTGGAACAGCTGCGTTGTTGTCTATGTAGCAGGGTTACCAGAAACAATTTCTCAAGCACCAGAATTTGAAAACATTGTTTTATTTAAATTTGCAGTAGGGTTAAAAAATTCATTTGTAACTAAAAAAACTTATGGAAAGCCAGCATTAGTAATGCAAATATTAAGCTTATCCTACTTAATTGGCAACCTCATCCTCTGTTCTCAATGAATATGGTGCCCGCTGCTTCTACAAACGAGGCTCTGCCGACCGAGAATAGGCAGCATAACCTAAACGCTGTGGCATAGCCCGTATGGGGCGTATAATCGACATTCTCGATATCAGACTCAGATGCCATAGCCTAATCAGTCACCCATCTTAAAAGCAATGATTAATGAAACTGCAAGCTATTAATTCAATTAAATACGAACGAACGGATGTATGCAAAAATGCCAAGTTTCATTCCAGCCGATTTCATTATATGAATAAATGCTTAAAATTTCACCTTCTTGCATTTTGGAAGTCTTGCACAAATTCAAAAAGATTAATCTGGATATGCTGTTTCTTCCGCTTCCGTTGAATATATTTTTGTTTAAATGTGTATATTGACTACATTGACCTAAATCCAGTCAGCATTGCACTTTCTTGCATTTTTGAAGACTTGTGAAGATATTGAAAAAAATTTATAAAATAAAAATGCACTTTATATAGTGGTTTTGCAAGCCGCTGCTTTCTTTGGCCACAGTCTTCTAATACTTGTTGAAATATACAAATAATCTATTTTGATATAATAAATATATTTTACATAGTGATGCTGAAAACCGCTGCTTTCTTTGTCCAACATCCCAGGTCCAAATTTCCAAGTTCCAAAATTGCACAAACTCAATTTGGACTTTCTGCTCTTCACACTTAATTGGCTCTGTGGTAAGATGATATATATACATACATATGTATGCTTGTGGATGCTTAAGTTCACAGTCATTAGTTAACCAATTGCTTACTAAAATCCATAAGAAATAACATTGTCTTAGCACTTGCTAGCAGTTAACCAATGACTGCAAATTTAAAAGTCTCATTAGATTATGCTATTATCTTTATTTCTTATATAGTAGCGTTGCAGGACGCTGCTTTATTTGGCCATAGTGATCGAGATACCAGCAAATTATTAATGCTTCCTCGGCTTTAATAGTATCGTGCTCTGTCTTATCTAAGTAATAAACATACATTTTTCTGAAGCATGTCGCAGTACATTCGTTAGAAACTGCTAGAGCGAATAGTACCAATTCCAGTGTTAAAAAATGTTTTACTAACTGTGCAGCCTGCTCAATTCAATATCTAGTGGAATGCACTTTTATATGTGCCTTTAATTCTCTCAGAAAAGTATTAGACTGGTAACACTGTTTTGTGCTTTGAAATGATGCCACTTCTACGACAGTTACCTTGAAAATCGAAATCATTGCATATTTTATGAAAATTTAAATTTTTATTATTTCTCTTTCTTTATTATTTATTTATTTAAATAATGTTAAATAAAACTACAAATGATGAAAAACACTCTGTGCAAAATTTCACGCAGCACTTTTGTCATTGGGTTCTAATAATTTAAATTATTTCTTATGTACCTACCTGACCACAATTTTCTTCATTCTTTTATACCTAGGTATAAATTTTATTTGAATTTTGCAGGAAAATGTGTTTGTGCATTCACCAAAATCATATTGAAAATTCATTTTTGAAATTTTGTTATTATTTAAAATTAAATAGGGTAAATATTGGGTTAGGTATTTTACTTTTTAAATTTTAGAAAAGTATTTTGTGAATAATTGTAGTGACTAAGATTTTAAAGCATACATATCTCATTTACTTTGAAATACTAATTAAAAATCATTTCGAAACCCAGCATACAATCAAAGATTTCGTTGATTCAATGGATAATATGCATACACGCTGTGCTGAAAATTAAACAATTTAAACTTTTAAGTGTCTGGTGGTAGTCCCTCACTCTTCGTTAAGGTTTTTTAGTCAGCATTGAACATTTTGCTCGGTCTCCTTTAAAATTTACGCTTTTGTCTGTCTGGTTTGTTGTTACAAAAATACTTCTCAAACAAGCAATTACAGCAACAAAATAATTGTACAAAAACAACAAATGAAATTTTCCTAAGGTAACATAAAACAACTGCTCCTGTTGTTTTGAACTACACCATGTTTATTTTTTAGCCTAGAGAGCAACACTAAACACACACATGCATAGATAGACTACTGCAGGCATGATAAATGCACTACATTTAAATTTTTCGCACAATTTGATTTGTTTGATTAGTACTAAATTCTTTTATATTTTTTAAATTTAGAATTTGTAAATAAAAATCTCTCAATTCACAAAATGTAAAAATTGAGTTTATATGCCTTTTCTAAAAATGTCATGTTTCCAAAAATAGTATTGCTTCAACAATATAAAATTGTGTGTTAAAAGTTATGTCTTAAATAACAATTTAATTGTCTCAACTTCAGAAAAATTAAAAAGAATGACAGTTTTCCTCTTTAGATAAAATTTTTTTTTATAAATCACCGTGATTTGAAAACAGGTGACCTCCAGAACAGGCCCTTTTAGTATATTCATTGTTTTTTTTTTTCAGTTAAGTATTGTTCTTGGAAGTATTAAAATCAACTAGCTTTATCATAAATTCCACATGTGAAAATTTTCGAATCAAATTTTCTGCTTTCGAGGGCTACATTTATAAAAAAATAAAATGTATTTAAAATCAATTTTAGCAAAATGTTTAATGAAATGAAATATTTTACTTAAAATATGCTGATGATTATTGTGCGAATATGAAACGACTGGCTTTTATTAATATGCCCACAAGTTTTGGTGTAGATTTAAAACTTTTCAGGCTTTTAATCTAAGCTATATTAATTTTTCGCTTATTCATATTGAAAATTCAATGAAAAATAGTGATATTCACACTTAGCTCATTATTTGATTACTTGGTAAAATGGGGAAATTTTAATATGTAAAAATTTTTAAATTTTAAAACAATATGTAACTAAAATTGTTCCATTTTACTTGGTAAATAAATAATATATATATTCGTTTGCTTGAGAAAATCTGTTGACCTATATGGCGGAAGTAAAATAGTTTACCCCCATCTAGACTGGCAATAAATTCAGTTACATATATTGCAGCAAACATCAAAATTATAATATCTCTCAATAATGCAACACTTTTCGTTGGCAATTATTGCCGATATAAAACGTCAAATATGGTTGTCAATTTGTGTTTGACATGTAAAATTAAAAGATGTGGCATTAAAACCAAAAATAAACCTAATAATCAAGTAAAAACTTTTATGCAATAATACACAAAATTTCACATACCGCATATGACAAAAAGAAAAACAGAAAATTGTATAAAATTTTGTTGTGAACCTTCCGGTATGGCGTTTTTTAAATTGTGAGTTAGCATAAATGCGTTTTCCCATACCATTAACGCAAGTAAAGCCATAAGCAATATTATTCCGTTCTTTTGCCGACACTATTTCCAACATATTTATTGCCAGTCTGGGCAGGAGGTTAATGCCCAGTCTAAGTAGTGTGAAAATTCATGGAGATCGGCTCAAAGGTTTGGTCCCCTATAAGGAACAGATACACATTTAGTGTGCATTTGAAAATGTTAAAAATCCGTTTGACTTTTTGAACACTCTTTTCTAACATATCTTCATTACAAATATCTCTGTGTCTGTGATTCACAGATTACAGTACAATTTAAAGGCTTCTTTAACATCCCTGGCACTCACTCATATACAAATTCTTTATATGATATTATATTAATGTGAACCCGGCTGTATATGCATGTAGGCTGGTGGCTGAAGTTGTTTCTTAATCAAACAATTCAGTTAAGGTTGTTTGTTGTGAATTTTTAGGAATCAGTTATAATTTTCATGCCACAGCGTTAAGATCGTTGATTGACTGTAGCGCGTTCTTTCTTTGAGCACTTTAATATATCGGTCGGGCAAAATCAGCTCTCTAAAGTAAAATAAAACTACAAATTTCAAAATATTTTAAGGGTTAATTTTTGTTATAAAATAACGACTTTCAACCAACACTAAACATCTAAAAAAAAGACACTGTAAGGATTATATGTCTCTATACAAAGGAGAGAAAGAGAAAAAAAGACAGAGCCAGGATTATTAAACAAACAAAAATAAATCGAAACTAATAAAATTTACTGTGTGAAAATGTATTAATATCAAACGGTTTGTGTTTAAAAATATCGCCTTAAACTATCGTTTTGTAAAAAGTTTTCGACAACAAATTTTGAATTTTCTTCAAAAACAAAGTTTAAATATAATGGCCTTTCTGATGTACCAAGTGGTTACAGGCCACGAAAAATTGACAGTCACGTTATGTACGTGCAGCAATATTATCGGCATCATTTGGATGATAAGGATAAAATGAGTAGTAAAAAGAAATGCATTTGCTGAAAAAAATTAAAAAGAGTTTTGGCTTGGGTTAGTATTTAAATAAGTTTATTACCTAAGTGCAACTGAAATAATCATTTCTACTACCAAATGTCTCTTATAAGTCTTGGGTGCATTTTCTCAACTTACTGATAGCTAAATGTAGGATTTTGCAGTATAGCATTCTCGAATGAGCAAAAGCTTTTTAATTGCGGAACTTAAAGTTTTAAATATAGTAACTTATTGCAAAATGTGACTTTTAAAATTCTACTAGCTATTGGTAAGTTGTGAAAACGTACCTAAAAGCTTCTACTTTTTTTTAATTACATGAACACCATATAGGTATATAAGTTTCTTACAATTTTATCCAGCAGTTTTGTCACTTGAGTTGTCTGTTAAACGCAGGTAACATACGTGACACACTAAATAATGAAGATATTAAATGTTTCCAAGCTTGGCTACAAATGAAACCCTAACGTCAAATTCTTTCAGCCAACGAATTAATTCATTAAACTAACGATTTAATTCATTATATGTATGAAAATCTCATAATTCTAATGAACAATTTTATTATATTAACGAGATATATGAACGGAATCTGCACATAAGAACTCTTCTTTCAGTGTGTACCTATTTGGTTTTAATTCAATTTAATTTGTTGCAAGTATCGTGAGTTTTCAGTTTTTCTTTCACATTTCATTAAAGAAAAACATTTTTTGCTTTTATGCTATTTTTTTGTGCTGTAGGCCAATGAAACCTTTCATTATATTTTCATATCTCATGTTGCATGGCCGCACGCTAATAAACCGTTAATTTGAATTTTAATATGTTAGATTACAACTTGAGCAAATAATAATAAAATTATAAAACATTGTAGAAACCATGTTCGTTTTTCATTTTTCCATTATGAGTTTGAGACAAATGTACTTCACAGATAAAATATATTTAGGCTTTATTCACTCTTCCGTGTATCGAACTTACAGAATTTTAAACAATAGTTGGTGCAAATGCGTGTGAAATTTCTTTAAACAAAAGCAATCAACGAACAAAACTCTTTTTATGTGTGATACAATGAATTTTCTGTAATTTTTATTAGCTAACAAATATGGCAACGCTTGCATTCTCCTTTTGGCTTATATTTGTTTACTAATTTTTAATTCTGCACCAAAAAAAAATCCCTCTTCTCATCAATCTCAACATTCAACCTTGTACTTGTGTATGTATGTATGTAAGTTACCTTCTCAAACAACAACATTATTTATATGTTTTTATGGCATCTTTCATTCACCAATCTGTTTTTCTTTACCTGAGTTTGTTTGTTTTATTATTTTATATACATACACACATACTATGTATGTACCTAGCTGATTTAATTTTCCACGCACGTCTTGAGTATATAATTTATTATTTTCTTTTTTTCTTTTACAAACTATTTTTTAACTATGTACCTATCTATTGTGAAGAAAGCTTGTTGTAAAGTTTTATCTGTTTAACCCAAAGTTGGAGATTTAATCATCAATGAATTAAAACAAAAGGCAGACGGATATGTCGGTTGGTTTATGTTTCTTTGTTTTGTTTTTCTATCGGCTTGATTACGTTTCTTTTATTCTTTCATAAATTAACCAAGGCAATCTTTGAGTGAGTTTTATACACATTTCAGTTATTGTTGTTGTTAATAAACACTGTGAGAAAAACAATTGCATTTGATATACCTATTTATTTGAGTCCTGTTAAAAGATTGTTTCACGTAAACGCTGACCACTGCTATACTTCAAAGGTATAGCAAACAAATGCAATACAGATGCTAAATAAAAATATCTCGTATTTTTCAATTGGACATTGTTTTGTTTTTTTTTTTTGTTAAAAAAATAATTTAATTATATGGTTTCGTTTTTGCTGTCAGTTAATCAGTGCGATTATCAGCAGCATTTTTGGAACTTTATTAAGTTGTAGTCATTTTTTTTTTTGTGAAGGGGAATGGGAGTTTTATTGCCTATGTGAGGAAAAACAGCATTTTAATATTTTTGCAAGTTGCGTATGAGTGTTATTTGGCGAAATATTATGTACTTTATTTATTACTTATACGTATGACTAAAAATAATACATATACATATATATATATTTTTATCAATTTCTACGAAAATCTGCAATTACCACTGCTATTGAGTTATTTTAAAACAGATTTTAAGAACCAATCATTATGTCTTATTATCATCATTTTTTTTTTTGGGTGAAAGATCTGGGCTTCATTTCTTAAAATTTACCAGTGTTCTATTTACAAGTATAAAGTAAATTTGACGCAATTTAGACTTGTTTTTTTTAATTTGACTTGTAATACAGCACTTGTATGATTTGAAAAATTGGACGCTAATAGCAAATAATGAAGTAATTGTTTTCTTTTATTTTTGACCATTTTTAATATGCCAAATTTTACTGAAACATTGCTATTTAAAATTATTTTGATAGAAATGGAATATTCTGAAATTTTTCATTGGGCTGAGTGGGTTGTTATGTTGCCAAAATAAACTTTGACCGCTGCTACTATTTTTGATATTTTATCACTATTTACTTAGGTATATATACTTTTTTTAATCAAAGCTATTAAGATTTATAAAATCTTTTTCAATGTACATTATTACTTCGAATAATTAATATGTCAGACCTTTTTGTTTATTTATTTTTGCCTGTGTATGTATGCCAACTTCTTTGAAAATGTTTAATACATTTCGTAAACTTCTCACGGTTTACTTTTAACCCAAATACATTTTCTGTCAGCTGTATTTTTGTTTACTATTTTATTTGAACATTTATTTTTTCTCACTTACATATATTTTCTTTTCGTTTGTTTTATTACTATTATTATTCCTTAGTTGGATAAAATAACAAAAAGAAAAGAAAAAATAATGTAAATACCAAAATATTTCTTTGTTAAAAATATTTAAAGAAATGTGTATGTATGTTTGTTAAATAATATATAAATGTGTACACATGTGCATGTACCCTTGTATATTTCTTAAAATATAAATTTCTTATCATAATTCTTATTAAATTTCATAGAATGACTATTTTTTGCACTAACATACATACATACATACATACATATATTCACACATTTCGAAAATTTAAAATTTTATTTGGTGAATTACCTAATTTAAAAGAGGATATTATTTCATTTAACTTGCATTTCTTTGTATTAGATAAGATTATTTATATAATTGATTAGTAATTGTTTGAATGTAAATAACATTTTGGCAAACGATTCACTCAAAATCGTATTAATGAAATTGAGAGTTAGTCATTTTTGTTTCTTATACGTACATACACACATATTTCCATAAGCAATCTACTGCATTCTTATTTTATATGAACCATTTTAAGCTTTAATGAGTAAATGTTATTTTTTTGTTTTGAATAATTTTATATATATTGTCGGTGTTGGCTTTGTTGTTTCAAAACCTAAAATTAACTATAAAACCAGTTTCGAAGATAAAAACACTTTTTGATTAAACTTCTGAAAACATTCAAAGTTCGGTTGTATGCAAAACCAGCTGCTTTTTGAGCTTCAAATACATAAGTATGTATGTATGCACATATATAAATTGTAGCAAATTATTAAATACACTATTCGACTATACTTAAGTCACATTTACATATTTACCTACATACATAAATATACATAGATACACTAGAAGTAATGGTTATTTAAGAATTGCTAGCGATTCGAAATAATTGAAATTGTTATGTTAAGCAGCTGCTGCTCCTACATTTTATGGGCAATCCATTCTGGGGCTATCATTGCACACATACATATATATTTTTTCATAAGATACACTCAAGTAGAATCATTAACCAAATTATGGTGGCATATGGATGTGCTTTTGCTTAACATAGTGACAATGTGTGTAAATACAATTGCGCTGTTATCTTTACTTAATGTTAAAATGTATGCTTGCACATGTTAGCAGTAAAATTGTTCAAATATCGTCCAGTAAAAGAGAACAAAAATTATAAAAATTCCTTTAAGCTGAGTTGGAAGCAAAACCAGCCCTCATAATATTTTGAGTTGTGAATTTTATCTCACCTGCATTTGACAGGTAATTCAACGTGTTATTACTACAACAACATAATTGCAGCTGTTTTCAACAATTAAATTGAATTTGTTGCAATATTTTGCTTACTAGGCAGTCATTTAATTTTGTTTTTATGTTGTTATTATTTTTATTGTATCCAAGAGTAAAATGAAAGCTTTTCAGCTTTTTATCTTTCATTTGTTGCTGTACACATCTATATTTATTTTTTCGAAAATTTTTTCGATAAGAGCAAATTGTGCTTCAATTGTAATAATAATTTGAAGAGCAGCAAATAATTTAATTAGACCATTTGCTCAAGAGTTGATGGAAAAGAAGCACAAAAAGAAAACATTTTGTAATTCGTTACTAGTCTATTTGTAGGGACTTTGTTGTGGTAATTTCTAACATTTGCTTTAATTAAAAAAAAAAAACTAAATAAGTCAGATCAGAGTTCTGAAACCGGTATAAAGAATAATGAAAATTAGTTAGTGACTGATATGCAGAATATAAGCAAAGGCAAGGGAAAGGAACTTTTGAAACAATAAGGAATTTGATTTAATTTATTGCAACTTACGGTACGCGCTTACAACAATCATTCCACTTTTATTTATATAGATTAGCTTTTTTAAGACATTCTAAGCATTCAAAAAGTGGTTAAGCTTCTTGAAGTATGGCAACGAATGATATGCAAATATGAAATACAAATAAAAAATATTAGGTGTTGTATATATGTATGTGTGTGTATTTTATTTATATTAATCGCGTTTTAGCTCATCTTTAATATATTGTTGTGTTTGATGTTACTGTTAAACAAAGAAAACAACATATACGACTTTTAGCTGTTTCATATCCTCTACTATGTATATTAATCATCAGCACCCATATTCGAATATAAAACATGCTTCCACAATCTACAAGACAACTACTAATTTATGACATAATTTAATTTCCTGCAAACATTATTAATTGTAATGTTTTTAAAAATTTTTTTTTTGCTTTTTTAATGCTTTAACAAAGTTAATCTTCTAAACAATATGTATGTATAAGACATAGTTTAACTTGGATTTATTTTAATACGATATAAGTACATAAATATATATACATAAATATACATACATATATCTGTACGTAAATACTTATAATAACATTTTGTGTATTTAATCAGGACGTATATAAAAGCCTTATTGTACTAGTATGTATAGAGTTTTTCTATTATAGTTCTTGTTCGATAATAATTATTATCTTCGCTTTAAATGATGTGGGTGATATTAAAATTCACTCTTGTGGGAATACTATATTTTAATCAGAAACAGTTTTTTTTTTAGATAAATCCAATTGCTTAATTTATTGTTGATGATTTTCTAAATGAAGCTATTGACGTGTTGTTAAACATTGAATATACATATAAAAAGTTATATCTTGTTTATAAATTCATCTCAAAACTCTTGCTGAACGTGGGATCCAAGAAAATAAGATCGTTAACGAAAACAGTTAATAAAAATTTAACTTTTCCAGTCTGGCTTTAAATATGTTCCACATTTTTGTAGAATTCAATCGAGTAATAAGAACAGTTATTTTCTTTTATTTATTTTTTTCAAAGCTGTCAACAATGCTGTAAAATTAGGCCATGCAATGAATCAAAATATATTTTTTAATTATTGCCATTATTATTTTTATTTATATTACAATTATCTTCTTTTTCAAAATAAAGGAATCAAATGTAATAAAATTTGGTCGTTAGTTGCATATTATTTTCATTTGTGGCAATTCTATCATGTAACTTCTTACTACTTGACTTATTTATACTACCAGCTGTCATTTTAACGTAGGTATACGAGACACCCTGTATAGGCAATGATGAAGAATGTTTCTATTTCATATAGGAATGTATGCAGAAAAAGGTTAATGGAATACGTATTTTAAAGTTAGAAAACGATTTTTGGACAAATTGGTTGCAATCACATCACAGCAGTTGTAGAACTATAAAGCTCAACTGCTACTGCTTATGAACGCGACCATTGTAGCAACGTAAGTAATTTCAATGAAGTTTGGATAGTTTTAATGGTGTCAGGCCGCGACTTAAGCAAAGAGTGTGTAATTTGCTTCAATAACTTATGCACAATTGACATTAGTAACGGCTAATATTCTACTAATTCTGCACTTGGTCTGCTACGGAAATCATTTGCAGACTATTGTAATTCGAACAAACTATACAATAAGAAATGATGTGATGTCATTACACCATACATACCTTATATGTTTCTAATTCTTCACAGTTGCATAGATGGACGCTATGTACATATATATACATACATACACATATCTTTTCCCCATATTTTTACACAATTTCAATAAAATAAAAAAATATTTTTAGAGTTTCTTTCATATTGTAATTAAGCAAAACTCGCATCCATGGTTCAGTGCTTAAATTGGCTGAAAAAAACAAATATCAAAATGAATACATTTTCTTTGCTTGAAGATCTGTATGAAGTAAAATTTTTTACAATTTCTGTTAATTTGATGTTTTATTTTTGTTACATTTCAATGCTTCGATAAACAAACTTTATACATAATTTCTACTTTTTTTAGTATAAATACTATAGACTTTTATGTATATATATGTATTAAGAAAAAAGAAAGATAATGAACGGAAGAGAAATTTTTATGGCAAGATACTTATACAAACATGCATACAAAGAAAAGGCGAACAAACTTTGATATTTTGTGTTTTTCTTCTTGATATTTGCCAATCCAACAAACAAAATTGCTTCACAAAATACAAATTACTCGGGCAGCCAACCAGCCATACATTTGTAGGGATTCTAAACACAAGTAAAAATAACTTGTCATATTTATGGTTCAGTGATGCATATACACACACATATGTATGCAACGAAATGTGCATATGGATGAATGTATAGTCTCTCACATACATAAATACATAGATGCATTTAAATGCACACACAGAGTTGATTTTGTAAATTCTTAGAAGGGGTCTTATGCATCAGTGATTTAAACAAAATTAAATCAAATATAAAGTTTGTGTAAATTCCAAATTATTTATTTTTGTAGGCACCTTCTTGAAAAAATGTTTGAAAATATTTTTAGTACAAACATATGTATGTACATATTAATATTATTTCATTATTAAATCTAGATTCTAATATTTTAAACATTTTATTATTAAAAGGTATATTCATAAAAAATTATTTGACTTAAAACAAATTTCAAATCTACTTAAATTTTATAAATATGCCCACAAATATCTCACTTTAAAATGGGATCACACTAATTATGATTGTTTTTCCAAAAATTCACAATTTTTTAGAAAATAATTTTTCTTTAAGGAAGAAATTTCGTGAAAATATTTCGAAATAAACTAAATATTATAAAAAATAAAATTGTAAATTATTATAAAAAAAAATACTTTAAGCATGATCAATAAAAATAAAATTAAATAAATATTTAACACTTATACATACATACTTATGTATGTACGTATGAGGGCTTAGTCGTTTGTCAGCAAATACAATTTAATTGAGAATTGGCGTGGTTGTATTTTAATATCAATAAACAAATGGCGCTTTGGTCACGTGCCGCCTGCCTAGTTAATTGTTATTCCTATGCACACTTTTTTTTCTATGTGCATACAACCAAACACCCCACTCTGCTTTTAATGTCAACAAGCATATTATGTTTTATAAAATCAAAACATATTGAAACAAATAAAAATCTATAATAACATGGTGGCAACGTGTGTCAACAATTATTTCGTATTAATAACAATAAACCAACTGGCAAAATAACAACAAACATTTAAACACTTAAAAATGTTTTAATGAATGAACGGAAATGGAAAACCATAATACATACATACATACATACATACATAGATATGTATGTACATATATTTGTTTTAATTTTATTACAAAGAGAAACTGACCTTTGTACACAAACCCCAATTACTTATGTATGCATGTATGTGTGTGTTCATATACATATATTTGATGTTCTTTCTAAATTAAAATTTTATCATTTAAACACCCACCTTAATTAGGAGGTGTAGTGTAATTGACATGTTAAACTATGCTAATTTAGTTTTTTTTTATAAAATAGAAATTCATCAATGAATGAATCAATAAAAATGCGTGGTGTCTTCACCTGTTATTTACTTTTAAAGCAATCTGAACGATTAAACCCACATATATTTAAAATAACAATATCTTGTTCAAGCGCATGCGTGGTGTCAGACAAGTTTCGTAAGTAAAAAGCTCAATGAAATTGATGCATGCCCCCACACTTTTAATGATACACTAATTTTATGTATTGGAAACCAAAAAAGATAAGCAGTAATATTAAATATTATAAATATTTTTTACAAACATAAAATTTCAAAATTTTGTAAAGACACACATTTCCGATTAGTTTTTCTTCTTTATTCATTAGAAAGAAAATGACGAAACTTTAGGCCCTAATTTTAGTGCTCGATGATTCCAGATTTGATTTTTGTTATTGTTGTTACGTTTGCTATGAATCTAGGCGAATTCATTATAAGGTGGCCCTTTCTACAACCAAGGTGAATTCGTTATAAGGTGGATGCATCAGCGATTTAAGGTGAATTTATCATCAATTTTCTCGCTAAAAATTATTCTTTTAACAGTTTGGCTCAAGCAAATTTATAGCAAGGTATACTTAACAGCTCTCGCGGTTTCTTTACTCTCCGACTGTTTTGCTTATGAAAATTTTCGCCTCGTTTTTAATTTAAATAATTATTTTTGCTGAAAAATTAAGATTTCGTGTAAAATTTGTTTGATATTTTAAAATATTAAGAGACTTTATACAAAATTTGCTAATTATGCAATTTGCTTTTAAGTTTTTTAGTTTTTAATATAATTTTTGCAAATGTAGACAGCTGGCTCATCTAGGCGAATTCAGATTGTGACGTTTCAAAGGAAAATTTGCAACAACAAGATGCATTATTTTAGAGTGATTAATTCGATTCGTTAATAATTAATTCGCCTCAGTTTAGTGTGAATGCAGCTAATAAATATATGGGCTAAAAGAGCTTTGTAATGAATTCATATTGCAAATAATCTTCTTTTTTTGAGGAATGCCCATTATAAAATTGTATGTTTACGTTTTTTTCGTGAGAGCAATATTGACAGGCATGTATGCAATGTCTCTATTAATTTGACAAAAATTAAATTTGTTGCCAAAAAATTTACGTAAAATTTACGTAATCTACGTAATTTACGTAGACTTGCAATTTGCGTCTATTGTAAACATCAAATGTTCTATAAAGTTCAAAGTCCACTATATCTCGGTTCATTTCATGGCGATTTTCTTTTTGCAACTGTCATATTTCTGTGTGAGCATTACGCTCATTACTCTTCCACAAAATAAAAATTAATGTTGTGAGCTCAGTTTTTAGTCGCAAATAGCACAATATGTCGAACTCTAATCGGGAAAATAACATAACCGACAAAATATTTTATGCCTACGAAATGTTCACTGTAAATTTCCTTGCAGGAAATGTTTGTTTTAAAGCAAATTTAAATGTTACTTAAAAAAATTAACACGCCATTAATACAATGATTTTAAGTGAGTGTGTAAGTAGATTATTTTCGTATTTCATATTCTATTGTAATTAATACATAATTATTTTATCACTGTTTTCTGTATAACGCCTGGTATTTTTCGAGTACATGCACATGCTTACATACATACATATGTATATACGTTTGCGTTTATGTATTTTATTACAAAGATGATAACAATTATTCTGAAGTAGATTTAATAACAACAAACATGCTGTTAAGGAAGAGGGCAAAAGAGTACTTATAATTGTTGTAAACATTTTAAATAAAGAATTATGAAAAGGTGCTCGCTTAGACAAAGACGGTTTTTCTTTGCTGCTTGTTTTTTCTTTATAAATATGCTTGCCTATGTACATATGTATGTATATATGCTTGATATTTATTTTATACTATGTACCTTAATTCTATGATGCTTATGATGCTTCAAACACAAGGCAAGGATTTTCATTTACTAAAGCGTGTACTTAAAGTAAAGGCATTAAAATATCAAATAAAAATGATATTGTCTATATGCATATGATTTAAAATACACGGTTTTATTAAAAAAAATATTCCATGTTTACTAAGTTCTTATTTGATATTTCTAAAAACAATATTTGTAAAATAAGCGTTACGACAGGGTTTAACTGTTTGATTTTAAAATATTTTTTTTAATATTACACGTTTTCAATTATTCGAACTTTCATGAATATCACACATTTTTATTAATTTATTAGTCGCGTTCAAGTTCATTTCTAAATGTGATGATTAATACCTGTTAAAGAAGATAAGAAAAATAAAATTTTTGACCTTAACTGGGGGACAGCCAGCCGTTTCATATTCCCCACAATATTTTTTTTTGAATACCAACATAGCCCTACAAGTTGTAAAAATACATTTCTATGTATAAAATATTTTTACAACTTGTAGGACTATGTTGGTATTCAAAAAAAAAAATATTGTGGGGAATATGAAACATTGCACCGTCAAAAGCTTATTTCTTATATATATATATATATCGTATATCAGAAAAGACAAAAAAGTGTGTTGGATTATTATAAAATCAGCGTAAACTAATTAAACAGCTGATCAAAAATAGTTGTTGCTTATAACTCAGCAACATTAATAAAAACGACCTTCAAATGTAATGAATCAATTTTGCTGATATTTGTAATTTTTGACATTTTATTTATTTTAAAATACAGCTCTGCTGGGATAAAAATATGTATTAAAAATTTTCCCCTTGTTCAAGAAAGAATAACAACAGTTTCTTGCAAGTTTTTAAACTTGCACAACCAAATCAGCTGATTAGCAACATTTTATTTGGATTGATTTGGTTTGTTATCACATTTTGCATCTCTAACAATATTACCCTGCAAAAGACACCCCCAAGGCGTGTCGAAATATTGAAAAAATACTGCCCCTTTAACTATTTCTGAACATGTTTGTTTGTTTGCATAAATACATTCGAGACAACAACAATATTTTGAAAATTGTTTTGTTTAAATGTTATGCGAGCGGAATGAACGAACACGTTCAAAAACCACTTGTCAATTTTGCATACGTATTTCGCAACTACTTAAGACTCATATAAATTAATACATATTGTGAGTTTCCTATACTAACAGCGCGTATTCACCTCAAATTTGCGTAATATTTGTTTGTGCTTTAATATTTAAATTGGGTTTGTATTAATAAATTCAGATTGTTTGTTTGGTAAATTTTAATATTGCGCTAAATATTGCTTCATAAAAGTTCAAATTATTCTTTGTAATTTGCCAGTTCTCATATATTTAAGCGTTTTTTTCTAATGTACAAATTGTTTATCAGGCAAAGTTTTATTGTTCTGGATTAGTCATCACAGCTTTTGTGGGTTATCAATTACTCTTGTTTTATTTAAGTTATTGTACACTACTATAATATGT
>BGZK01003930.1:0-17915 GCA_005406025.1 Eumeta japonica
GTATAATATTATTATCAAGACTGGTCAAACTGTTCTAAAGGATATACAGACACATAGACAAACATAACGATGGTAGCCTATGGTATAATATTATTATCAAGACTGGTCAAACTGTTCTAAAGGATATACAGACACATAGACAAACATAACGATGGTAGCCTATGGTATAATATTATTATCAAGACTGGTCAAACTGTTCTAAAGGATATACAGACACATAGACAAACATAACGATGGTAGCCTATGGTATAATATTATTATCAAGACTGGTCAAACTGTTCTAAAGGATATACAGACACATAGACAGACATACTGATACTGGTATCCTATTATTTGTGGAATTACATGTTCGTACTGTACACCGATGTTCATCTTTCTTAAGTTATGAAAAGAAGTACAAACAGACAGAAAGACTAAAATTTTGAAAATAGTAAATTTGAGTATGCGAGTCATAAAACGACGACTATTTATGCCAAAAATTAATAGAATAATTGAGTGTAAAGACAGACGCTACAAATTTATATGGTAGTTTAGACGTATATTTGTAATATTTTAAAATAGCCGTTCAGTGATTGTGCACATATCATTGATAATCTGAATCGATAATTTCATTTATACTAATTTCAGAGAAACAGAATTCGGGTCATGGATGATAAAAGGCTCTGCGCAAGAATCAACGAGCTGGCTGACAAGGACGACTCGTTATCGATAGTGACCAGAGTGCAGAGAGACGTGGCCATAGATAAACAGTACTCAAATACAGAGGAGAACCGCATAGACAAACAGATGCCTATAATAACGTCGACCCTCATAAGGAAATTAGAACTTAAGAAACTTTCGAAAAAAAACCAAAAACAGTCGCCAGCCTAAACGTAACAGCAACTCAAACACATTCGATTGATGTGGACAGCATGAAAAATACGAACTCTGAAGATTTAAATTATTTCATTTACATAAAGAAATGCACCACTGTTTACTCCGAGGAGGCTGATAATTTGAACGATGAATTTGCTAGGGAGTTGTTAAAAATTTCCAATACTTTTGGCGACAATGACCAATTTCATGACTCTAAAATAGCCATGGCCAACGCTATGTATAACCATTTAGAAAGGACAATGAAAAATGACATAACATATTAATACATCTACCCTAAAAAATGCTAAAACTAAGTGCTATCAATGAATTCATGTAACTAAATAATTGTTAAGCATAAGTTATCCACGAATATTGATTTGAAAAAATATAAACAAAATTAAAGTTTACATTAACACTGATGTCCATATACACTTAAAAGTTATAGGTTTATAAAATGATTATTAATATTTTAGATTATTATTACGTAATTATTCACTAAAAGTAAAGTAGTAAATTAGTTTTCTTTAGTTATATCATCAGCTTAATATTGTTAAAAAATTTTTTTCGTTGTATTAATACAGGTTTTTAAAACAGTAATAAATGTCAACAACACGTAGACATAAAAAGTTTAATAGTAAAAGAGAGTTAGTAATAATAAGAGCGAAAGTTAATTTTTAATATTAACAAAAATTTACGACACCTAAAGTAATATGTAATTATATCTAATAAAGAGGGAAAAGTAATTACTTTTTAGAATAATTGAGAAAAACAGCAATCCTTGCAATCACCGACAAGGCAGACTTAATGTTTTTAAACGATGACGTGGTTCTTCTGTAACGACGTGATCGTACACCTATGATATTATTTTCAAATTGCTGTCGTATCTAGCTTGATATCGTATTTACTTTGAATGTGTTATACTTTCAATAAGAGGCAATATAACTAAAATACAGATTGATATTTGATTTTGATATTTTGCGGTGTTAGCTCATCATTCAGTATTGCCTTCAAAACAGTAGTTGTTTGAACCCCTGAAATAAATAAATTGCGGGAAGCCATGGTGCAGTAGTGGGATGATTTAGACCCGATATACATTACATGGGAGTACTGCTATTTGCGTGTTCGGATTAACAAAAAGAAATAAACATTTAATATGATTTTATTATTTTTCAAAATATTTGCCACGATGATCGATGCACTTTTAAATACGCTGTAGCCAATTTTTGTAGCACTTTTTCTATTCTGATTGAGGTATCTCCAAAACGTGCACTTTGTGCGTATCAACGGCCTCTTCGCGCCTCAAAAAACGTTGACTACGTAATTCATTTTTCATGCTTGGAAATAAATACGAACCGTTGGGTGTCAAATAGAAACTGTACGGCGAATCACCCGTCAATTCAATCCTCTGACCCTCCAAAAACCGAGTTGTTTCGGCCGACGTGCGACAGCTGGCATTGTCATGATGAAGAATGATTCTGCCTTGGCGGTTGTTCTTTCTTATTTCTCAAACACTTTTCGTAACAAAATGGTCGTGTACCATTTAGAATTAACCGTTTTACGTTTCTATCTATTGGCACTGTAACCGCATGTCCATTTATACCAAAAATACAGGCATTTTCTTCAGTGTTTTTGGCACGAATCACTTTTGTTGGGTTGCGCTGATCTTGGAACACCCACACCGTTAACTGTTGTTTAGTTTTGGGTTCATATACGTAGATGCAAGATTCATTGCTTATGTAAATATTACAAACGACATTTGACGCACCATGATGGTATTTTTCTTTTATTTTTTTCCTTAATCGATACAAGCCTGTTTTTGATCAATACTCAAATTGTACGAAATCCAACACGATCAAATTTTTTTTACAGCCAAATTTTGTGTAATATCTTATGTATGCTCGTCACATTTATGCTCAAAGACTCCTTTAGTTAGTGTATCGATGGCATATATGCGTTCATAGCTCGAAAAAAATAATCTCTGTTCTCTAACCGTTTTCCGAGTTTACTTCAATTACTATTAGATTTTTTAGATTGCCACGGCGTGGCTGCAAATTGCCTGCTTAGCTTTCGCGATATCATATTTTAAAACTTTATCTCTAACGATATAAAATTTAAATAAAAAAAAAAAAAAAACCCGACACGAAGAATAACTCTAAAGAGTAGAAAATAAATACGCTTTTAAGTTTAATATTAAGTAGCAGGTAATATTTGGATACAAGCGTGGTCGTGTCGTCGACTGCTAATTAAGACTTGATACAATATCTTGAAATTTACTTAAAATTTTTAGTTTTATTCTGTTATTTTATTTATCAACTCAAACGACACGACAACGCTTAGATTAAAATATTACCTACTATTTATTTTAAAGGGCCAAAACATATCTTTTTATTATTTTAGCGGCGTTGTTGCGTCAGCGGTTTTTTTTTACTTTTACCCATGTAATGAAGTTATTGACGCTGCTATTCTCACCTCAAAAAGAATATATTGGCGTCATTATAAGTTTTAATATCTTTATAAACAAACCACAAAAAAAGTGTTAATGATCGTTTTTTCTTTTTTTTTTATAGCAGTTTTGAGAGGCAAACGAGTATATAAGCCTCCAAAACGTAGCTTTTCACCGCCGCCCATGGACACTCACAACCTCATAGGAGACACCAGTTCTTCTCCGATCTCTTGGATAGGCATAGAAAATCTAATAGAGAAGGAATTGGGCCGATTGAGAGGAGCGAGGAGCTAGAAAAGGATTCACTCACAGGAATCTTCACTCACTGGACGTAACGCAAAAAGCCGAAGCTGCTACGTTACCTCTGTTTTCTTTGAGAGCATGGTAATCTTACCGGTCGAGCAAGCCCGTTTTTGTTCTGCATACAGTCAATTTTTTATGAAAAGAGATTGATTTTTTATTAATATATTACATTGTACGTCGATCAGCTTAGGTTCATTGACAGCTAGCAAGATAACACACAATGAATTGGTAAAACTCATTGATCTATAAAAAAGAGAAGATAGATCACAGTCCCGCGCTCAAAAACGGCCGCAGTAAATGAGTGCCAAAACAGACAGTTTAACACTTATTGCATTTAGTGTAGTTTCGTTGTATCTTCCGTTATGACGTCGAAGTGTTCTGTTAAAAAATGCAAAAATAACACATATAAAGATATGAAAAATGAAGGTATTTCTTACTTTCGAAAACAAAATTTAGTTTGTGTGTAATAGGTGCTCAATCACGTATTACAATGAGTATTCGATGAATATTTCGTATTTCTTCATTTAAAGTAGCACATGTTATTTGGTCGTTTAACAATAGAAACCGATCTTATACTAATGGAGTCACCTTTCTTATTTTTTATTATTATTTATCTTTATATACAAAATCTTAAAATTACCTCTAAAAGGAAATCATACAATAGACTAAACTTATTCTGAAAATAATTGTATTTATTTTTAGAATAAGTTTACTTCAATTAGGTTTTTAACAAATTATATATAAGTATTATGTTCATCAAAAATAAGTTAATGTTTAATTAATTATCATCTTATTTCATTACATAAATAATAAGAATGTATCATATTACAATAATCTATACACTTTAGAAATTATCAAATTCTTTCATGTTTATTTTCAACGATATTATGAAATTAAAGATTCATATTAATTTTAGTCTTAGGTGAGTACTACATTAAGCTTTATTATGAAGAAAAATTGCTATGATTCTTTTCATGTATTGAACCAAAAAACAAACATAAAAATTTAAAATAATATTAAACTAGTTTATTGATGTCTTGTTTTATAATAGCACGTGTAAATTGAAAAAAAATGTAACTTATTGTCTTCCAATAACAAAATGACCTTTACTTGTTATCTTTGCATTTAAAAATGAACCTTATGAAATTTCGGTTGAAATGTCAGATGAAAAATAATGTCACTTCCCTTTTTTTTCTTTGGCACTACAAAATGGTGTCGTGAAATGTGAGACAGAGACAAAATGCACACTTTTCAGCCGTTTTTCGCCGCTCCAATAGCACCCAACTATGAATCGTCTCTTGTTTATACATCTATGGTAAAACGCTAGCGCGTTGCGTAAGATGCGTGTGTACGGACACACGTGTACTCTAATAAAAAAAATCGAGGTTTCGAAACCAACCGACTGAAAAAACGTCATTTATTTGACCAGAGACAATACACATACTTTACTACATAAAATGCATAGCAGCCGGTGCATATACATTTTGTTGTCTATGATACATACTCAATATTTCATAACAAACTCAACATTCAAGCAATCTCTCTCTGAAAAAATTAAAATGCCTAGAATTTTGAATAAGAAATTACGCAGTGATTTTAAAGTTAATAAAAATAATCGTAATAACAAACAATTGCTTGACTTTGATGGGTTAAGAGTGTATAGAGCGCTGCGGAGGTAGTGCGCTACGATCTGTGTCATAAATATCAAAATTAATCATAAATCACTACAGTATTGCCTCTACGCATAATTATCAATAAATGGCGAAAGCATCACATACTATCATGTCGGAATACATTTTGAATAATTTTCGAAAAATATTCAGAACTGTAGGCTATAGAACTATATATATATACACAATATACTATAAACAAAAATGTTTATATTATATTATATCCGAAAATGCTATAGAGAAGCCAGATTCCGGCTTAAGAAATTAAAATAATTTTAAGCCGCTCAATGGAGACATTAAATTTGTTAGATTTTTCGGGGCGATGTTTTAATTTTTATAAGGTCTAACAGTAAAAATGATCTAATTTGTTTTAAAATAGATCTTTGTAATTTTTATGTAAATATACTTTACTGCTAACATTATTAAATTTTTACTGATAAAAATTACATTACAGATTTATTTTTAAAAGTCTATTATATTTTGTAGATCATTCCAAAATTTTATATTATAGATAACAAAATGACACAGTTTTGAGATTTATGACGCAAATTTTATTCCGCGTTCCACAGAGTGGCGCCGTGAGGGGCGGCGGAAGTTTTCTTTACCACTTACAGTAATTTATGGAAAATCTATTTTTGAGAGCTCTTTCCCTAGTATTCAGAAAAAGGTCTCGTAACTCCGGCACAAAAAGATGGCGGTAAGCACGGCGTAACTAAATACAGGCTAATGCCTAAATTACCTGTATTCGGGAAAATATTTAAAAGTTGTGGCAACTTTTTTAACGATTTGTTTGCGTTGTGTAGTCGCGGTCGAGCAACACGGTTTTTCCCGTGATCGGAGCGTTAATATCAATTTAGTTTAATATCTTTATATATATAATTCTTCTGTACGTGGGTTAGTCACTTTTTGTGTATGTTGCGTATGTCTCTGGATGGTTAAGATTCACAATTGGACTTGGTAGGTGGCGCATCGATTGGATTCTAGGATTTTATATTCTCAAATAATTTGACACCATATCAAGAGATATAATCCCAAAAGCTCATTGCCACCACGCACTCATATTTTTTCAAATTAATAACCGATAGACAGGAAGCTGGGAAGTGAGAAACGGAAACTCTCACTCACTGGACGAAACTCGACAGCGAAAGCTGCTACTACACATCCGCACCCAACGTACTGGGTCAGCATATTCTTATTCAAAGTCAAAAATGTTACATTTACTCAAATGCCCTTCTCGGAATGGTGAATTTAAAATTCCTCGTTCTCCCTTTGCTCTCTCTAAGGAAGTTTTTCACCTTCCCTTTTATCACGCGAGTTTCAGGCGTTTCTGCCTCTGTTATAACAAATTTCTCCAGACAGACGTTTTTCTGCATTACATTACATATAAATGAATAAGCTGCATTACATATAAATGAATAAGCGCTATGGAGTTTCCATTTCATTTTATTTGTGTTGATAGCTGCATATTGGAATGTATAGCAGCCATGTCAACATATTACCTCTAAAATATTATTGTTAATGTGTGGTCTTTGGGTCTATTGATACTTATCAATCTAGATAAAGACTGTAATTGACTATTTGTTACCAGAATTAATATTATACATAAATTAAAAAACCGACCAAGAGCGCGTCAGAGAATGCTCAGTGTAAGGTTCCGTAGCCATTACTACAAAAAATACATTGCAGATGAAAAAAATTAGGTTGCCACACTTTTTTTCATGTTTCCCGATAATTTTCCTGCTAGTAGGTCTAAGCGCTTTAGTCGCCTATAACTAGAGAAACAAATAGGTGTGACATTTATGACTCTTAAACTAGTTTACTAGTGTAAACTAAAGTGCACCAGCCAAAAAAACGTATCTTCATGGCACTTACGTCCCAAAGACCGCAATTTTTCTCCAATAACTCAAAAACAGAATATCCAATCATCTTAATAATTTTTGAACCTACAATTTAAAATATAAAAGGGGGACATCATTGATACTAATTTCGGGGCGATTATTTCCAAAAATCTTCACTTAATCAAAAAAATTGTTCAAAAAACTCAAAGAATTTTTTAAAGAACTGTCGAAATATGTACCACATGTTGATGTTTACTAAAAAAAATTTCAACTTCTGTTACATGTATGGAGTGCCACCTAGAAATACTTATTTTTGTTATCTAACTACCAAACTAAGTAGCGGCTTATACACTTAATTTAATCAATACACTTTTTGTGGATTTTGAATAAAATGCCTCTGATATACGGACGGACGGGCGGACGGATGGACGGGCGTACCGAAACTATAAGGGTTTTTTCCGTTTGGGCTACGGAACCTTAAAAAATGAATTAATCGGATTTCCCTTGCACAAAATCTTCGTGATAAGAAAATGTGTCTCTGACTGTCGACCATACTCATTGGTGTACAGATTACGTTTTTACGATATCCCTAATCATTAGTTAAGTACTAGTTAATAAGATTATCTGAAACAAAGAAATTCAACTCCTGTGCATAGAATCGTATATCAAATAATCAGAAAATGCGCGTCGTCTTGAGGTACTGGGGGTTCTCTCTCTCTCTGTCTTTGTACCATTATTATATATTTGAGAACGATCCAGGAAAAAGTTTAAAAACCAAATCCGACTACCGAAATACTTAAGCAATCTGATTATAAAACCAAATTATCCCAAAGTTCATTGTACAAGTTAAAATTAGAAATCGATCAATAGGTGCAAATAAAACTTTTCACAGGCCATATTTCGTAAGTACAGTTAATTATGTTCCGGGTTCCGATTTATCCAGTTAAAATTTCGCAATCAATAACATTATTGATTGCGAAGTTTTAACTGCAAACGGACGAAATAAGAGAGTTTTGATTCCACGTATAAATTTGACATTTTTGGGACCATTTTACCCTTCAACTTTCAAAGAACTAAATTCCCAATAATACCTGCGTTTGCGACGACAATAAATATGTCTCAAGGACAAGCACTTCATAAAATTGGAGTTTTATTAAGATAACCAGTTTTTAAACGTGGGCAATTGTACTTTGTAGCAAATAGAGTTCGATCATTCGATTATTTGAGATTTAATATTTCCGAATATAAAGGTTAAGGTCATTTAGCAAATGATGTACGAGTTCTTACAAAAAATATTGTCTACAGAGAAGTTTTGAATCATCAAAAATATTGTCAATCTAACTTTCACATTTAATAAACGACATTATATTTTTAAGTGCCTGTTTTTTTGCTTCAAACATATAATCAATTTCAATATTCATTTAAATGTGGATTGCTTTTATCTTATTTTGATTTAATTAAAAAAAAATAATTAACTGAAGGCCCAAGATAAAATCTTTAATTATAGAAGGTTGGCATTTGACAGAAGAATTCTAATAAAGTTAGAACTTAAAAATTTAATGAATCATAGTCGAATTTCGACTACAAGGCAACCACTAGTATTATAAAGTTCACCTAAAATAATATAAATGAAGATAGACTTCAATCGTTTTGGTTGACGTTCATGCAGTTTATAAAATCATTATTCATTGTACCATTTTGCTTAAAAAAATTCAGTCGCTCTTCATTGCTTTTGAAAAATTCCGGACTGTACAGATCGCTTTGGATGCAGCATCAGATCAAATTTATCACATTATTACGTCAATATCAGAAATACAGATATTTTTCCTTTCGTAATTAGTAAGTTTATTAAAAATTAACTTACAAATTCCAATTAGCGAAAGTTCTGATACATTAGTACAAAAACATGAAAGGCGTTCGTGACCGCGAAATAAAAGTCACATGTCTATTGAAATAGCTTATTACAATTTAGGAGATACAACAAAAAAAAAAACCGGACAAGTGTATATAGGCCTCATATCCTGAGGGTTTCGTGCAAATTTAATTACGTATGTAGATATTTAATCCATTAAAACTCTCAATCATTTTTGTCTGCTTTTTCCCAGGATTTCCGAAATCTTAGCTTCTTTCATAAACTTTTTTTTACATATATGTATTTTTAAAAATCTTAACCTTTCATAACGAGAACCCAAAAATGTTCGTCCATGTAAATAAATCACTTGGGTGATTTTGGAA
This sequence comes from Eumeta japonica, assembly GCA_005406025.1. NCBI lineage: Eukaryota > Metazoa > Arthropoda > Insecta > Lepidoptera > Psychidae > Eumeta > Eumeta japonica. The sequence goes on from BGZK01003930.1 coordinate 9,345, forward strand.
TTACGGTCGATTTTTTAATTGCAAATGTAAGTTTGTAATAGATTTTTTCTTATAATATAAGTAAAGATTGATAATTTTCAAAATTTTTCCTCTATGGAGGCTATGGAACCATTATTCTTACTGTACCTTTAGATTGCACTCATTTAAAAGTTTGATCTTTTGTCACAGCTTCATTTTGCAGACTTAAGCGTTTAGTAATAATTTCAAAGTAATACCTTCAAGTATTCTTAAAGAAAACATTTTGACAGATAGACGGAAAACGAAGGAATTATGTAAGGGTTTTTTTAACTTCCCGCTAAGAAAATCAAAAATTTTCTAAAATTTTCGGGAAGTTATTGGTTTCACCCCAATTTGCATAAATCGAGTTCTCATCAGATCTCGACGTTCTAAGGGTCTAGGAAGCTTCCCTGATCATCCCTGAGATGATGTCCGTATGTCTGTGTGGATGTGTGTGTGTGTGCGTGTGTGTGTGTGTGTGTGTGTGTGTGGATGTGTGTAAACTTCTTATAACTTTTAAACGGCTTGACCGAATCAAGCCCACTAAACGGCGTTCCAAAGACTTTTACCAAACTTAGAATAAAACTAGAAAAAAAAAATTTAAAGTGTTTTTTTCAAAATAACTTTAAAATGGCTTGACCGATCAATTCCAAAATCTAATCAGCTCTTAACCTATTAAAAACACGTCGATCACCGCAAACCGAGTCAAAATTGGTTCATTCGTTTGCGAGAAATCGTTGTCGAAAGAAATCGAAACAAACCGTTTTTTTACTCAAAAAATCCCGTCAAATTCCGTATATTTTCGAGTGTTTTGAACTCGAAAATAGCGGGAAGTTTCAGGGTTGGCCTACGGGGTTAACCTATTTTTTTTCCTTTGAGACGCGAAATTCTAAGAAATGATGTAGTGATAGTTGTGTGGATTCAGAAATAAAAGACAATTTCACAAATCTTGCTCTATTCGACATTTTTTTGCAATAATATAAAATATATAGGGTTTATAGTCATTGTAAAGTGACGTCAGAGTCCCATTCTAAGCTAGTCGTAAGTCGTGAAACGGTCTATTTAAAAAAAATAATGCCACACATTTACAAAATTTAAAAAAATGAAAAAATGCACATCAGATATAAAGTAAATTTTCAATACAAATATAGATTTTGAAGTGCCCTTTAAAAGCCCCCTAAAATAACACGTTTTGCGCTTTTTTCATTTTGTCAAAAAAATATTCAACTTTTTTAATTTTTTTTTCACAATCATGTCATTGTTGTCCATATGTTTCTTTCGTATCTTTTGACAACCCAGTCATTCACCTAAACCTAGAGCTGACCTGCAACCCCCAGGTGAACGAAAACAAATTTTCAATGTTGAAAACCGGAACTGGAACATTACAGTAAAAACTTCACAAACAAGTCCCGACATGTCTTTATCTGCATTTCAGATCTTGCGTTCTCATTGTTATTTTTTTATCGTCTTGTTCATAATTTAAGAATTCGATAGCCAATCTACAGATAAAGGGGATCGGCGGCACGCTTCCTGTTACCGGTTTTCAACACTTTCTTAAAATGTCGTATTTACACGACGCACACAAATATTACACGTTGATGAGGCTTGTAATATTTACAATAATTTAAACAACAACCCCTTATGTAAGTGTAAATACTAAATGTAAATGCGCTGTGCAAATTAAACATTTCTTGTATGAGGGCTGCTTTTAATTTTTAACTTTATTTTATTTTTACTATTTGCTCTTATAACAACTGCAGAAGTGTACTGTATAAACCTTTCGAGCGTCTATACATCAACATTGTTAAAATTAAGTAAAAACCGCCCAAAAACGGCTTTATTGTTTGGGTACCTCTTTTAATTCTTAATCTAACTTTATTTTTATTATTTTTTGTCATAGCGGCAATAGAAATACACATTAATTGAAAAATTCAATTGTTTGCCTATTGTGGTTCTTGAGATACTGCTCACTAATAAACAAGTGGACAGACAAACGGACTACAGATCCTTAATAATAGGATCCCGTTGACACGTTTTCGGTATGAATGCTAAAAATGATTAACTAGTGATATCTCAGCATTAATACAGACATTAACTACTTGAATTTACCTCGTAAATTGAAAATTCAATAAATTATCGAACACTTTAGTTAAATGAAAAAGCTAAACACTTTAGTTAAACTAAAAAGCTATTTCATTTCGATACCAAGTATACATTTTAGAGGTAAAATGAAAGAGCCTTAATATTTAACATTTTTTGATGCCTTTGACTGTAATGTACGTGACTTACGATCTGTTACGTGTCATGTAACATTTGATATTAATTCTAAAAATTAAAAAGTTTATGACTATTTTTGTCTTGGCGCGGCATTATTTAAAACTAAAATTATCTGATGAATAAGAAGCGATACCGAAATGAGGTGGCTTCTGGCTACCCCGATATTATAAAAGCCCTACGTTGCAGCTGGTAAGATATGAATTTTATTTAGAAAAACGTATGGAATTGCCGTACCTTCTACAAGGAGAAGCACGTATCGTTGTGTGCTTCTAGGGTTGGCCCTTTTTTGTAAAAATACCACATTGATGGTTGAATATGCAGACGCCGGCATGGAGTGAGACCTTTTATTTCTATGCCAGCTCTTTGGTGATTCCAAAAATATCTAAAGTCTGCTTGTCCTGCCCCCATTTAAAACCTATACACCTTCATAATGAATCCTTGATAATTCAAATGATTTAGTAAAATGCTCAAAAATGTACATAAATTATGTATTTACTTATAGCTTTATAAAATTTTCTTGTATAATTTAATGACTTAACTTGTTACAGTGTTTGATGTAATGAAAATGTGAAAGTAATAACATTATTTCAATGTGAACTATTGTAACTTAAAAACGTTTCGACATTAATTTTAGAATTGTTGTGTTTTGATATTAATAAATAACTCATATCCAAACGAGGATAAGGTATATGTCTCAAGGATTACGATAATTAAAATTGTACGCCCTAAATTATTTATGTCTTTTGCATATTATACAATAATATTTGTCTGTTTTCATTTTTTTTTCGTACTATTAAAATAAATCAGTATCTACAAACCACATTGTCGGTCTACCGCTAGTGTGCGCAAGCCTTTAAAAGCTGATAAAACATTATCAGTTATATTTTAGCCTTTGTGGCTGAAACTCATCGGCATTACCCAATACGTCGCATTGTGCAAAACACGTATAATAAAGTCAATAAGCATTATTTTAAGTCAGTTGATAGTTTCGAGTTGTTGCCGCAATATGGCAATAGAGCGTGATACTAAGAATCAGGAAAACAAAATAGAAGAGGATAAGATGAATACAGACATAACACCAGCGACGCCTATTTGCATGAGATGCAATAGTGCTATGGATAGTTCTGAGAAGAATTCAGACAGTGGAAGGTCTAACCAAATAGTGTTGGATGCGGTACCGAAATTTGCGCCAAATAAGACTTTCTCCGAGGATGACGACATTGATTGGAGAATTGTAGAAGAAAGGGAAAGAAAAGCGAGAGAAGAATTGGAAAGAAAATATAAAGAGGAGATTGAGAGAAGGAAAATACAGAATATTCTCGAAAAACCTTCTACGTCACGGAGTACTCATTTACAAGATATTTTATCGCAGAACCAAAACGACGGTCCCGCAAGCAGTAAAAACGGCGTGAGATCTGTGGCTGATTCCTGTGTTTCAGAGAAACAAGACTTCATTAACCGTAGAGCATTGCGTGCCGATTCCGATACGTACGAACTAGAGAGTTTTAAGAGCAATGTAATGTTAATATTCAACCAATACGATATAGATAGTTACACGAAGCCAAGGGAGGGCACGCATAAGGACGTAGAGAGTTTGAAAAATACATTTTCCAAATATAATTTTAGAGTTATAGAGCGAGAAGATAAGACGAAAGATGAAATTTTTGAAATTTTGGATGAATGTAAGTACATATTTATTTTTATGGCATAATTCTCAAGGATTAAGAATAAAAAAAACGTATTGTACATACCTAAGTTTAATTTTTAAAACATAATTTTTGTTTACGTTCCTGCCGTGCGCTTTATGCATGTGCAGTAGCAAAAGTCAATCTGTAAATAGTTGTTTTGTAATTATTATTAGTTTAGGTATAAATTAAATACGGTTTATAATGTGTAAATGAACGGGAGTCGTTAAGTACTGAAAACCCTCATATACATTAAGTCCGATTTGTAGTAGCTTAATCGTACCATTATGAATGTGAAAGTTTGTATGTTTACATGTTTCGATATATGTTATTCAATCACGCAAAAACAACTTGACGGACTTGGACGAAATTTGACAGGCAAATAGTTTGATTTCAACGAACAGCATAATCTATTTTTTGTTTGCTTCTCTGTCAGTTTGTATGTTCTTACATAGCTCAAAAATATTAAACTGATTTTAATGAAAGTAAGTATACCTACTAATAGGGCAGAACATTTTGTGCTATATACGTGTGTTTATATTTCTGTCTGTTTGTCTCTGTCTATTTATAACTTGACAATTACTTAACCAATTTTGATGAAAAAAAAAGAAAATTTAAATTCGAAGAAATTAAAAAAAATTAACTTGATGAAGTGAATAAAAATGGATTATTGTTCATTTTTTGTATGTACATCCTTATAACTATTATAGAAGATTCAAAAATTATTTCTTTTTTTTTATTGTATAGGTCATGTTTATTGCATGCAGCAATACGGCTGTGCAACAGTCGGTTAACAAAAAATTTCAATCATTACCACTAATAATAATATGTACATGTTTAGTATATAAATAATTTAATGACGTATTGCAAGTGTAATGCGTTACCTACGAAACAAATATATATTTGACTTGATTTGATTTGATTCAATTATGAAAACCACACTATTGCAAAGAGGAATATTTTTTCTATGAACATGATATCACTAGATACAATTTTAACAAAATTTTTTTTCTAAAACATATTGCTTTATTAATACCTTTGATTCTTTTAGCATAACCTAACTTATGTATCATGGAACTCTATTAAGTACAAGCTTTTTTCGTTTCTCATTTTTTTATAGTAGAAAAACACTTTTTTTTTTAATTTCCCTATTTGTGTGTTTTATTAATAAACGCTAATTTTCAGCGTATCTCTGGCATTTCTATTTTTTTGTTTTCCTTGCTTAAAAAAGGAGCGTTGTTACAGTAGACGATGAAAATTGAGAGAGCAGAGGGGAGTGGAAGGAGTGAGGCAGAGCGAAAGCAAAAGAAAAGTTCTATGCTAACTATCTGAATAATAACAATGGCTTAATAATAAAGAAATCATCTTAAGTTTAAATGGGCAGTAAAATTTTCACACTGCGCCGTTTGTCAATTTCATATGTTATTATTGTAGAATTACAAATGTGTTATTTATGAACATGTTCCTCTGTTTGTAACTTCATTACTTATAAACGACTAGACGGATTTAGCTGAAAATTAGTACACAGACAGAATACATTCTGGATAATACGTATACTGTTTTATATCGCCTATTAATACGTTTCTATACAATGATTTACACGAAACCGCAATCGATGTCGAAAACGAGATCGATTTTAGAATCGAGAGCAATGGCGCGGTGAAAAACGAGGGTCGCAGATTAAATCGGATTAAATCGGATCGGAAATAAAATTGACGGTTTCAAGATTGTATCAAACATAGCAAGATTAATCAATGTAGAAAATAAGGAATTAACTATATACCCACGCAGGTAGAGCCCTGGACAAAAGCTAGTAAATAATGTATTTAATATCATTTCATACCGTGTCGTAAAATGAAACAGACAATTTTGGATTTATATCACATGTCTTTATGTACAAAATTTTCTTGTAATATTCTCAGAAATAAAAAAAAATGAATGTATTCAGTTTAATTAGAAAATGTAATTATATTAAAGTATATTTAAGAAGAATGTGCAATATTATATATATATATATATATTAAAAATATTGCACTGTCATAATCAATCAATGGAATTTTGGCGATTGTATACTTCTTTCTTATTACTACTACTTGAAACGAGTTACGTACTGCACAGGTGTCGGAATTTTCAATTTGAAACGTTGAAATATTATTTTATGTCTGATACACCACGTGGTTGGATATAGCTCTCATCAAAAACAGTTCTGCACGTATTAGGACAGGAAATATGCATTGTTTTAATTGTTTGGTACTATCGAGCCAGGTCAGGAGCCGCCCTCGTTCTAAGTGATCTCATCTGACATGAGCCGTGTCCGATTACTATTTATGCGTATTGTCGATTTAGAAATTTTTTGTTTTAATTATTGTTGCCAGTCTTCTTTTCCCGTTCTGTCTTTATTTTGACGTACCAACCTATGAAGAAAAAAATATCGAGTAAGATAGTATTCGTATCGTTTGCAAAAAGGTAGGATTTTTTACGTCCACATAAGCTTTCTAACAACCTTCCTATCAACCTTCTATGGACGTACAAAATCCAGTGGATAGGAGAGATATAGGATGTATAGGAGATGATAGATAATGATGATGAGAAACAGAACTAATTAATAAATGAAGCATATACTTTATCTAGGACGTATATCTTCAATCATAACATTATCGTGCTGCAATCGGATTGCATCTGTGAGTGACGAAAAATGAGTAGGCAATAAAAACGCTGTCGAAGGTCGTTGCAATACCCTCCATGAAACAATACGTTTATTTTACACACGTAAGAGAGGCTGTGCTTTGTGAATCCAAAATAAAAGACGCGGTCATTTGTACAGTCATCTTTGAAACGCAACATGATATCCACTTAAGTGAACACTTTGAAAGCTCATTGTTTTATTTCATATTGTAGCGCGGACCGTACCTTTCGTGAGTGTTAATGTTGCCGGGAACTTCAATGTTTCAATTAAATATAAGGGGAAGTTAAGTAAGTTTATTTGACCAGTTCTTCAGTTTCTCTGTTTATGAATCTCGTGTATACTCAAACTACGATTTCGAACATTTAACAATTCATTTTTTATTACTATCGAGGCCTTTGTACTTGGGCGTGAGATCTAGTCAACTACTTTCCTACCTTTGTTTTGTGCTAGATCGGCTTCTGATATTCTATCTGAGACTTTAATTTGAACTCGAATGAAACGCGAACCCACATTCGCAAGACTGAGCTCGGAGGCCAGATGCCACACAAGCCACCTGTACCTAGTTCAGCTACTACAATATAATTGAGAAGGAGATGAAGACGTTAATTCACCACGTAAACTTAACATCACTTTGAGTCGTTTAGTAATTTATAGTATAAAAACAAAAAATAAGAGAATTTTAACAAACATAAATTTGTGTGGTTCTCTGGATGTATTGGTGTACGTAATCATTTTAATCTCAAAAACTTAAATGACTCAGTTAATGATTTTGCATTACTCTCAAATTTTTGAGAAATAAAAGCCTGTTGTATATATCACTGGTGTAATGTAATGGTTTTTTTTTGTAGCACTTATATCAAATACAATACATGGAGTCATAAAATTTCTTCTTATAATCATTGGCGTTATTGTAACATGAGAAAAGATATATGCACGTAGCATACTTTAAATTTTTTTACTATATCCTCAAGACAGCACTTTAAGACTAACCTAAGACTTACATTTTATTAAAAAATATTGAAATATATTTTTTTCTTTCATATTTTGGTATTACTTTCATTTGTTTTCAAGACGAAGAAGGTTTCAAAATTAACCTTTTTATATAATGTTTCATAAATCAAATTATAACGTTCATAATGACGATTAAGGATAGACGTTTTTTAATGTGGTTTGTAATATAATCAAAGATAAAGATATGGCGAAGGAACACTTGTCACAGACTAACAAAATAGACAAAGTAACGAGAGAAGACATATTTAAAAAGTGTGAAAAGTAACATATTAAATATTGAAAATAGCTATGAAGATCGCAAAGTTTAAAACATAAGTGATAAATGCTTGTCGAACTATAGACAGTTCCAGTAGAAGCAAATTGAAAAGAGTGTGAAAAGCAATATGTTGAAAGTAAAAAATAGCTATTAAATATGACTGCATTATTTTAAAACAGATAAAATTGTCGGAGACACTAAAATTATTTCGATTCTCCTATCTTTTCAGTTTGCCAGAACGACTTCTCGGAATTCGGCTGCGTGTCCGTGGTGGTGCTGACCCACGGCTGGGACGGGGGTGTGCTCTGGGCGAAGGACGTCACTTACAACGAGTCCGAAATACTGCAGAGATTTGAGACCCACAAGAACCCATCGTTGGTTACGAAACCCAAATTGTTTATATTCCAGGTTAGTGTATTTTAATTTTGCAAGGATTTATCATGATTAAACATGCCAGAATTGAAAAAAAAAAAGTAATCTATTCTAGCTTATTCCTTTCTAAAGAGGCGACAACGTTCTGGTCACTCCCCGATCATTTCGGCTGTACCTCGTTTGTACCTTAAAAACCTGTGAAAAATTTGCGCTTTTTACTTGTATCACCAAAATTATTGGAACCACTCGCTGAACTGTTTTATTTTCTCTCCTGTAGGGAGATTCAA